>CAEFZY010072018.1:0-52495 GCA_903066815.1 Brachyrhaphis roseni
AGTCAGTGCAGGTCGGAGAACGGTTTGGGGTAGCTGAACATCAGGTAGTCCCTGTAATAAAACTCAAACACCTTCTGCCTCTCTGTGCGGTTCAGCTGGGAGAAATAATCCTGCGTGATTCTGGACGAGGTCCGCTTTGCCCGCGGGTTCCTGTCCTTAAAGTCTGGGAAGGTGAGGTTTTCCGGAGCGCCGATGCTGCGCAGCAGGAAGTCGGCATCCTCCTGCAGGCTCTCGATCTTCCCAATGAAGTCGTAGGGGATCAGACACGGGCTGCAGAGCTGGCCGACCCGCTCCCAGTGGATGTCCATCCCAACGGGTCGCTGCGCGTCCAGCAGGTACTGAACAAACTCTCTGAAAGTGACGCCGGCGCCAGTTTTCAGAGCCGACTTTGTGGCGTTGGCCCGGTACCTGGAAATGATGGCCCGTCCGAACACAGGATGATAGTACGAGTTCGGACTTTCAAACTTGTCCCGGAAGGCCGAGACAAGCCGCTCAAAGGGCTCCCTGACGAACAGAACCTTGGTGTAGGTTCGGAGTCTCTTGGCGATTCCGGCCCGATCGTAGCTGTCCAGCCGCCGCAGCTGGTTGCTGTAATGAGCTGCATCATGAGGAATATCCTGAGTGGACCGGGCTCTGCCTGCCAGAACCATCAGGACCCGTTTCCAGTTGGAGCAGCCGGCTTTCGGCACCTCGCAGTACAGCAGCCGGAACCGGTCCTCCACGTAAAGCCGGGACACCTGCTGCAGCCTGACCTGCTGCTTCCGGCGGACCGGCTGGTACTCGGAGCAGACGTCGTTCAGCTGGCGGCGCCGATACTGCTGCGTCCTCAGCTCCGTAGAACCTCCAGAGGGGGCGCTCTTCAGCAGCAGCTTCCTGTGGCGCTTATTGAAGGGCTGCTTCTTGCCCAGTAACGGGTCAGAACAAAGATGGAGGACAGGCGGGAACCCGGGGAAAAGTCCAGCTGGGATGTCTTCAGTTTGCCAGGACGGAACCTGGAACACAGAACAGAACCAGAACCAGAGTAAAGACCAGAGGCTAGAACTTCTGAACCAGAGTGAAACTGCAGCAGGAACTTAAGGGAGTTTTCACACCTCATAGTCCAGTAGACTCTGTACAATTTGGGACTAAAATTAAAACGTTTGTTACATTTTCAACTACTGCGCTTCGCTTTCACACTTCACTGTGTCAAATGAACTAAACCCTTTAAAAACAAACGTTCCCCTCCTCGCCTGTGGTGGCGCTGCACCGTGAACCACTGAAGGAAACAACACAAAAACCTACGATGAAGACAGAGTGCAACTTCCTTCTGGATGAAAGGTAAATAAAAATGGAGTGGCGTCAGATTTTACGAAAATAGTTGAAATAGTAGAGAATAAAGTCATGAGAGTGAAGTAATTTGAGAATAAAGTTGCACGAAAATAAAGTTGAAATAATATGAGATTAAAGTCATCATATAATTTTAATAATACAATCGTAATAAACCTACGACTTCTATCTCATATTATTTTGACTTTATTCTCGTAATGCTACTTTATTCTCAATTTTATTTATTTTTCTTAATTTTTTTTATGCCCCTGATACTACATACACACTTATTAAGGTAGCAGATATTCAGCATCCTGCCATACAAATTCACAAAAGTGTCAACATTCCCCCAGAAACATAAATATAGAACCATAAATAACCTATTTAGACAGTTAATCAGCAAAATACAAAGGAAACGTTTCTGTTGCTGCTGTAATGCTGCATGTGTCCAGCAGGTGGTGCTGTGGCGCCATGCTTACCTTCCGTTCAGGCCATGTAGGAGCTTCCAGGACAGGAACACCTGAAACAGCAGAACAGAGAGTCTGAGTTTTGTCTGAGTTTTAACTGTTGCTCTTCATGTCTGCGTGACGGAGTCTCTGTCCGGTTCTGGTTCTGGTTTGGTGTCAGTTCTGATTAAATAAAGATGAAGCTGCAGAGGTTCTGCTGCCTCAGTGATGTGACAACGCACATCCTCTAAGCTCTCTCATGATACTTTCCAGCCACGCTGGCAGATTTTCAAATATTCATGAGGCGAACATAAATAAAACATGGATGGAGGGGATGAGGAAGGCGGAGAACAATTTAATTCCTCAGGAGGAATCATTCAGGAACCATATTCATAACAGAACTGGACCAACATCACATCCTTATATTACAGTTGCAGATTTTCTATTCCACATATTTCGCTTCACATGTTCTATTCTACATGTTATGTGGCCCACTAAATGTTATGTTGCTGTATAATTTACTCGTATATAAACAGGGAGACCTGAATCATTTTACTAGATTTTGTTATGAGACTAAATTAACTGTAAAAAAATAAACTTTTTACTTGTCTACAGATTCAGGAAATGAATAGAGAGGTTTAAAAAGCACATTTTCTTTTAAAAGAGCATTGAAATCTTTTTCTTCTTATTATTATTATTTAAATCTCAGTTTATGTGTGTAATTTGTAAAATGTGACGTCTGGAATGGAAAACCTTCCTGCTTTCATCTGCATGTTTTTCCCCACGTTTCTAATAGATACACATGTTCTGATGCACATGTAGCAGCCCTGTACTCTGTTGCACATGTTCTGCTTTACATGATATATTCCACATATTTTGCTACTTTCTTTGACTCCCCCTAGTGGTCTGGAGTGAGTTTGCAGTTGTTTGTGCTGCATTTTATTTGAGGTTGCAGCATTTGGTGTTTCGTTGATTGAAGGTTTTGCTTCTATTTTCTGTTGTTTCAGCATTTTGTTTTGTTTGCATCGCATTTGTTTTTCTTGTGTTTGCAGCTCGTTTAATTTTTGCTGCACCGTTTGCACCTGTCGGCCATCGTATTCTCCACCTGTTCTGTTGATATATTTCAGCTCCAGATGTTTCAGTTTCACTCTGTGATGAGGTTATGACCCTAGTGCTGCAGAAACATGAGAGGAACCTTTATGTGACTCTGCAAAAGCAAACCAGGAAGTTACAAGTTGCTGTTATTTCATCCCAGAGGACTCGACACCTTCATTTTCCCCTCCATTGATCCAATTAACAACAACAATCACGTGATCAATCCGCCTCATCAGTCTCACACCTCATATTTCTGTAAACACCAACGTTAACACATCGGAGAGTTTGGACGGAGCTGTTGTAGTTTTTTGGTTTTTTAATAAATCATAAGAGAGACAGAGTGCAGGGAGGGAGTCCACAGGGACAGAGTGGGTGCAGATAATTTGCAAGCTCCAGTTTCTTGCTCAGAAGTTGAGTTTTGTCTTATTTCAAATGTACTAAGATATTTGCAACAGAAACTAGACCAAAAACACTTTTTTTTGGTAAGATTTAGTGTTTTTGCAGTGTGACTGTAGAATCAGGTCCAGATATTAACATGTTGGTTCGTTTTTAAAACCAGTCCAGACTTTCTGCTCTCTGTAAACCAGGCAGACAGATTTCTTGACCGTATCAGTTCCAGTTTAAATCACACAGGTGAAACAGCAGCCGACCAATCACAGTCATGCATCCGGAGCGGCAGTTTTAGACTAATATCCGCCATCTTCCAAGGTTTATTGTAGCTGCAGACTGTAACCCATGCAGCAGAAATACTTTGTTTACTTTCACCATGATCGCTGTTGTCATGGACGCAGTCCAACTCCACAGAGGGAGTTAATGAGTGGGACTCAGGTGAAGCTGGAGCTTAATTACAGGTACAAACTCTGAGCTCCACCCGGCCCACTTAAAGAGCTCGTAAACCTCTGCTGCAGTTTCAAGATTACCTTGGACTATCATCCTTCCTTCAGGTCATTAAATCTCTACTTTTAAAATCCAGAAGTGCTTAATTATCACATGTGAAGGCTCTGCAGCTACATATCAATTATTCTAATGATTAATCAATTATTCTAAAGATTAATCAGATATTTAAAAATCATTTTTATTTCAGCCTTTTTCCACAATATTAGAAACACATTAAAAGATGCACATAAACTAATTCTTTAAATGAGAAAATAAACATTTATTCCTTTAGTGATAATTTGTAGCAAAGCCTGTAACTAAAAAATACTTAAAACTTCAACATGTGAAAAACTCAGAGCTTCCTGCTGAACTTATCAATAAAGTGGAGGACTTATCTATTGATTATTTTATTAATTAACATAGCAAAGGGTGTTTAATAGGCGATTTTTACAGGATGTGAACAAGGTGACGCTAACATGATGCTGCTTCAGGAGTTCTGGGAAGACAAAGATTATTTTAATCTTAAATGCAAAATATGTTTTGCATATAATTCCTGCTTAACAATGTTGTTCTTTCAGCAATTGAGGCTGTAAGTTAAAGATTATTTGATTATTAAATTATTTCAATAATCATGATTAATCTGATTAATCGTTTTAGTCCTAAAAATTAGACTATAGTTAATAAATTGGACTTTCCAGCTACAGTTTTCAGATAACAATGATGAGCAAACAGAGGAAGGAGCAGGAAATGTATCTTTTAACAAACAAGAAGGAGTTTCAGATTCACTCAGACTGACCCCAGACCAGCAGACCCGACAAAGCCAACCTGGGTTCTGTTGCTGCACGGAGTCGGTGAGATGTTGCAGGAGGCCCAGCAGCAGCAGCGACCCGACTCCCAGGAGCAGCAGACGGAGGCGAGGCCTGGAGCGGAGGAGTTTCATCCTCCTCACAGAGCCCTACAGTCCCACAGGCTGGTTCCGGATCAGCCTCAGAACCTGAGGATAGAAGGTCAAACCTGGGTCACTAAAGCTGCAGTTAGCGACTGTTTTATTAATCGATAATCAATTATTCTAATGATTAGTCGCATATATAAATAAATGACACATCTTGCAGATTTCTTACATTTTTATACAATATTATAAATACATTGAAAGATACAAATAATTCAATTCCTTTTTAAATTAGAAAATAAATGTTCTATACCTAAAATTCAATAATAGAAATCCTTTAGCGTATATTTTCTTTATTATCTTAAATGCAAAATGTGTAAAGATATAAAATTACACTTTTTTTTTCTTTCTTTTTTTTTTTTTTTTTTACAGTTTTTTTTTACTGCTCTGATTGAGTTACTCTTTCAATAAATGCCCTTTTTAAGAGTCTGTATCCTCAAGTTAACAATCAAATATAATACATCTTTCAAATGTTTTAAGTTAAATAATCAGCCAGTGAAACTTTTCATCAATATGAAGAAACTATTTACTTAAAAAAAACTCCAATCTTCCTTAAAATGTACAAGTAAGTTAGTTTTGTCTTATTTCAAGATATTTCCACTAGAAACTAGACTAAAAATACTTGGTTAGATTTTGTATTTTGCAGTGTATCCTACAAATTGCTCTCTGAGGATGTTTCCAGCGTTTTGTTGGGTAGATCCTCTGGTCTCCTCCTGCCTGCCTGTGGCTCCATCAGCTTGGAGTGGAGCCCAGCTGGGACATATTTATAGATCAGAGTGCTTCAGGTTATTTTTATCCGCAAATACAGAAACAGAGGAGGTGGAATCAGATCGCTTCTGCAACCTGCAGCCGTTAACCGCTTTAATCTGCTTTAAGGTTCCTGATTTGGAAATCTGAATGTTTTACCTCTGGAGGAACGATGGTCACAGAAATCTGATAAAAAAGCAGAGTCACATGCACGAGCTGCATGATGGAGAAATATGTCAGTGTTAACAATTTGATGAGTTTAAAAAAATGTTCTGTGAAATTGTTACATTTTTATTGAGACTCAGATTAAGCAGCTAGTTTACACATTTCCAGTCAGACGTGGAAAGCGCACATGCGCAGAACGAACGGCTGAATATTTATACTATTCATATTTGCAAGTTTGTGATAGATGGATTAAGGATGCAAACAATTAATCTACTTACAATTAATTGTTTATTAGATTAAATTAGTTCTAATCTATTGACCAATAACATTCTCTTAAACCTTCTTTTAGTGTTTTAGTTTGACCTCCATTCAGCAGAGGGCGCTGTAGGACATCCTTAAGCAGAACACTTAATACAGAGACAAAGACGGCGGAGGGGTTACAAGAACGGAAAAGACTACCGGTCCAAATGGAGTCTGGTGTGGGATGAAAACACACTTTATGTGGTTCTGTTTTGAACTTCAGAGGCTCCTTAAGACTGTCTGCCATTAAGAGAAAACTAAGTATAAATATTTAAAAAAGGACGCTTATCAAATAATTGTTAGTCAATCGAAAAGATTTCTGAAAAGTAAATCTTTCAGCCAAAAATAGAAGGAAGTGAAACTGAACCAATCTGGGCTTCTGGAAGTTAGAAAGCTGCAGTTGAATCAGGGCAGGACTCAGACTCTCTGTCCGAGTCCCTGCAGGTCTCTGCCCTGCATCAACATGTTTACAGTCTGCATGTCACCACGACGACGCCGGTCCGATGAACGCCCCCAGCAACAGGTCGGATCATGTTTCACTGAGACAAACAGGAAGTCAGCTGGGGAGAGATGATCCCTCTGAGGACTCCTGCAGGAGTTTATTCCTCTGAAACAGGATAGAAAAACATCTCCAGATAGAAACCTGGAGATGTTCATCAGTTTGAAATCAAACTGACAAATTATCTAACAAAAACACATATAAGAAGAAGCATGAGGCTCTTTAAAATGTCCTGGTGGACGGCTGTGTTGACTTTAGAAAACCCAGAGGACCAGAACCAGGAGATCACATGGCATCCAACATGGGTTCTGGTCCTCTCCACTTTTCCTCGTACAACATATTAGGGCCACTGGAGACAGTTAAAGAAAAGGAAGATAAAATTACGAATTTTGATATTAATCTCAGAAACTTTCTAGAAAAATTACGGAAATTGCAGAGTAATTTCCGTAATTTTTGTTGAAAAGTTTTAAAGTTTTGAGTCAAAACTTTTAAACTTTTGAAACTCAAAACATGTTCTCTCTGTTGCTGCTGCACCTTAGAACACTTCTTCCTTCCACTTAATTTTCTGTGAATATGCTTGGAAACAGAACTAATCAACTTTTTCAGCAATGACTTTTGTGGCTGCTTCTAAGGGTGCAGATGGATGACCAAGGTGTTTTGAGTTTCCAATATTTCTTTTTTTCATAATATTCTCATTTTCTGAGACGTAATTTTGGGTTTTTACTATCTGTAACCCATAAACATTAAAATTACAATAAACAAGAGTTTGGAATGTATCACTACACTTGATGATTCGGTATATGTGAGTTTCAATTTCTGTACTAGTTGATAATGACGTTGTTTTTTTCAGTTTTCAGATTTTCTATTTAATTTTTCTATTTTATCCAAATCATATGGTCATTATAGGTAGAAAAAAGGAGGTGTAAATTTCCACCAAACAATCTCAGAAATTCTGAGATTAATCTCAAAAATATTCTAGAAAAACTTTAAATTTCTGAGTTCAAAAGTGAAAAATTTTAAGAAAAAAAACACACAAAAATTTCTGAATTTGAAAAGTCGAAAGTGTTCGACTTTTGGAAATTTCTGAGTTTCAAAATTTCTATTTTTTTTTATTTGTTTTATAATCAAAATCAACCCGATTTATTTTCCAGTAAATGAATTTGCTGCGGATGACGCGGTGCTGTTCTGGTTGGACCTGACTGGTGCGTCCCAGTCAGGTCCAAAACAATCTGCTTCAGGAAAGTCATCTGGATCCGGTTCTAGTTGATTCAGATCAGAACCGAACCTCAGTAGTAACAGGAAAGACCTGGCAACTCACCTGAATCCCGGATCGGGTCCAAGTTCGGGTCCGGCATGGACCTGGTCCGCCGGGTGCTCCGCTCCGGGTCAATGATGATAAAAAATAATCCTGACAGAACCGAACAGAACCAGGAACCGGTGTCGGTTCGATGCAAAGCCCTCTGGAAGCGGAGCGATAACGCCCGAAGTTCCGGACCACAACCGGAGTTCAGCGGCGGATCAAACCGAACATTAAGCTACAGAGGAGAAGAAGACACTGACCGGAAGTTTACTACCGGTCCCTTCACAATAAAAGTCAACAGGCAGTTCCCATAAATCCTCTGCAGACCTGAAACAGTTGGACCTCCAGATGATCCAGAACAGTAATGATTTTCAGGTTCCTTCATTGATCCATGATCCAATTCAATTCCAGACATTAAATAATATTAATCATAATAATAAGACAAATTGTGTTAAAACCAGTGTTGGGTAGTAACAGGTTACATACTCAGTTACATTTACTTGAGTAACATTTAAAATAAAAAAATACTTTTATGAGTATTTTTAAGATGTTATACTTTTTACTTCATTATGAAGTATCTATATCCTTACTTTAGTAACATTTCAGGATACTCTACCCACTGTGAATAACTAAAAAAGAACAAGCTTGTTTTTGTCAAAAATTCACCAAACACAGACACATACATGTAGTGTTTGTAAGTTTTATACTGAAAGAAATAGATTTGGAAAAAGTGTTCCTTTTCCTAATTTTATTATTCAGTAATTATATTATTCATATGAATTATTTTCATGTTAATTTTAACATACCAACATTTCCAACATTATTTTGTGGTCTGTCTGATTACTTAGTTTTAAAATATAAGAAGACTTATGTTTAGATCAGTAACTCCCTGCTTGAGTGGCTTTTTTCTACCAAATACTTTCTTTTCTTTTGCTTGAGTAATTTCTTGAACAGTTTCTACTTGAGTAAAAATATGTTGGTTACTCCAACTTGAGTACAATTTTTGGGCGCTCTGCTAACTGCTGGTTCAAACTACAGGAGCCACAAGATTAAAATAAAGTAACGAGATAAAAAACAAACAAACAATGCTTTATTTTAGTTCAAATAAATACATTTTGAACTCACAACCAGCTCCCAGATCCAAACTAATTTGAAAACTTTATGCTAGCGACCCTTCAGGCTTTTATTTTGTAGCAGCAACCGGAAGTGCAAACACGGACCGTTATTGCAGTAAATCGGCTTAACCCTGAAGCAGCAACTGCCTCTCAGGGTGTGTATTTTTATTTAATTTTTTGCCTCTTTGGGGCATTTTGGGGACAGTCACCTTCTAAAGACACATCGGTCTTTTCGGGACTAAGGTCCTGTCCAACTGCAGAGGACCAGAACTTTTTGGAGTATGAGTTAGGTCAAAGGTCAGCAACATTTACAACCATGTGAGCTATTTTTTATCTTTGGTCTAAACAAAATTTGTATAGAGCTACTTACATAAAAAAGTTAGTTATTTCAACAAAATCTACTGCATGAATTTATTTTCAAATGAACACAACAATTAATTAAAAATGGATATTTTTACCTCATGTTTTGTGACATAATTGTCATTTATTTTTATTCTTTCAGTTTTGGTCCAGTAGATTATATTTTTAAAAACATAAGTAAAATTTTACTGATTTTAAAACTATATTTTTTTTGTTTTTACCTTTACTTACAAATGCATTTGTGTCTCTTTAATGAATCAATTTTTTCCTCATTTTCCCCACAACTCCATTTATTTCTATGTATGACTGTCATTTATGACTATAGTGGTTCTGATCACAGAACCATTATGAAAGAAAAAAAAACTAAATGATTCCAGCTGTGATGATCAGTTTTCCTTCATTTTGATTTTATTTCAATGCCTTCAGAGGAATATCTTAATAATAAAAAATAAATATCTTCAAGTCGTTCACAGTTTAGTTTTCTCCGTCTGACAGATTCGCTGTTCAGTCAAAAGCTTCCTCCTGATGGACACAGAGAAACAAGATCAGAGTGAACTAAATTTTAAATAAAGCAGAATTAACAGAAAAACCCATTTTGTAGAAATAAATAAAAAAAAGTTACTTTTAAGAAATGTCTGAACTGGATCAAAATCTAGGACAGGATTCAGGTTGGAGAAAATATCTCTCCTGATTGGTTCCTGCTCTTAAAAGATGTTATTCTAGCTGTTAAACTCGAGGCCTGGGGCCAAATATGGCCCACCATAACTTTTTATGTGGCCCTTCAGAAATGACATCAATCAGTATCTCCAAGTTTTTTGTGCAAATTCACGTAAAATCAACAGATGTCTGCATTTTTTGCGAGTTAATTACAAATTTTGTGCAAAAATGGTCAAAAACATTGTGTCTAAGTGATGCAAACTCCTACCAGCAGGTGGCAGTATTTCTTATGTTTCTGACACTGCTGCCTCAGATTTACTAGATATAAAATTATCAGCAATAGACCTTATAGACCAATAGACCTTAATAAACGATATGGTAAGTAACAAAAAGTCACATTTACTGTCATATGAAAGCACAAATATTGCAAAATGTGAAAATCTTTGCTTTTAATTGTAAAAAAATAAATTAAAGAACAAATCAGGAAATCCTGGAGGGACTAATCAACGCAAAAATATGTTAAATATTATTTAATTTTAACAAGAAAGTAATGAATGCACAGACAGCCATTAATTTCAGTAATCAAACCGGATCAGAACCACCCCTCTTACCCAGCCTCCTTGCTGCTGGACCCAGCCAGCGTGGTTCTCTGCGATGTATCGGGCTCCAAACTGCTGTATCGCCCTCCGGTGGACCACAGTGACGGAGGACAGTCTGCTGGTCACTTCAAAGGCCCAGGCGATCCTCTGCTTCTGGACCAGACCCTCTGGGCATGCCGCCTGGCCCGGTGGCGCCACCAGGTTCTGCACGGTGCTCGTCAGCTTCTCAAACAGGTTGTAGTTCAGGTTCTGGAGCTGCTGCTGCAGGGCCGGGTTCTGTTTGAGCTGAGCGGGAAAAAAAACTGGTTAAAACAGAGTTTGGTTCTGTGTTTTGGTTCTGGTTCTGGTTCAGAACACACCTTCACATTAATGTCATCTCCAAGTGTTATCATCAGCTCGACGAGTCTCTGGATGATCTCTGCAGCAACACAGGAAACCGATCAGAACCTTCTCCATCCAAACCAGGGATCAGCAACGTTTTCCATTCAAAGAGACACTTTTATTTCCACTTTCAGATTCTGGTTCAAAACAAATCCTGTACCATTTAAGAAAAATAAATTGTAGAATAAGTTGAGCCTCTTCTATAAATTTTCATGATGAAGAAAGATAGGTAGTGGGAATGCAAACAATTGACTTATGATTAATTTTCGATTAATGGCTTATTAGATTAAAATTGGCTCTAATCGATTAACTAATAACGTCCGCCTTAGACCTTCTTTTAGTGTTGTAGTTTGGGCGCCTATCCAGCAGAGGGCGCCGCTGGTCATCCTGAAGCGGAGCCGTTGATACAGAAACAAAGATGGCGGAAGCCGGTGAGAAAGAGAAACGGTGGATACAAGAGTCTGGTGTTGGATGAAAAATACATTTTATGCTGTTCTGTTTAGAAATATAAAAACTCGAAGCTTCTGAGGTTTCACAATGTTAGTTTTTACTACCCTTTTATGGAACAGAAAACTGTTTTTTTAAGAAGGTTCATATCAGTAATGTTACACTATAGGTACATAAATTAATAATATGCTTGATTAATTAAAATCAATCCATAATGGCAACCAGAAAAAATGCTAACATTTCTTTAATTCAGAAACTAGTCTCTCTTCAAAGTTAAAATGACAGTATCTGGACACACAGACAATAACTGCGTGTTTGTTTTGTTTTTTTTAATTAAGACAGCTTTTTTAACCAGCTCAAGAAAAACACAGTCAGTAATTCACTTCTTGTGTGTTTAGCACAAGAAGTGTATCATGCCATGTGAACTAGGGTTAAAGTGTAAGTTGATTTTTAGATTGTATTTGTTGTAACACTTTGAAACCTTTGCAAAAGTTCTGTTCTGTTAAAACCCAGAGAGTCGGTTAAAGGTGCAGCTGCTGTCCGGGTAGCTGAGGGTATTTTTTTAACGGTCTCACCATCTTGTGTCTGGAGGTTCTGCTCGGTGATCGGTGCCGACTCAGCGATCTTCGCCAGCTGCCTCGGGACATTCTGGGCTGTAGGGCAGTCCGAAGTTTTGTTACAGATGCTAAAGTTTTTCTTTTTAAAATATGATCAATTTCATAGCAAAAATCATTTAAATCAATGGAAACAGTCATACAGAGGTGCTACCTCCTCCAATAGGAAGCAGACAACTGCTAGAAACATCTGGGATGATTTATTTTTTGTGAAAAGTTGCTGCATGAACACTCAGCAGGACCAGGTGTGCTTCTGGAGAATGTTTCTGACCTTTTTTTGCAGATCCAGAACGATCTAAGGAGTCAGACTCTATGTCCAAGGAGGGTATTCGAAGAATCAATGTTTTATATGTTGATGGTTTGCAGGGTGACTGGGCTGAAGGCCTTTCTGGTTCTCCTGGTCCCTGGCAATATGCCACAGGACGTGACCTGAGGTTGCAGTATTTCTCCACCAGCTGCAACACCTTGTCATCATCCTGCAGACTCTCCATGTTCACCTGCAGAAGACGGAGCAGAAAACATTTAATTTTTCCACATGTTCTCAGCCTGTTCTGACCCTTCACCAGTGTTGCCAGATTGGGCAGGTTGTGAAAATGTGGGCTGGTTTTCACAACATTTGGGGATTTTTAGAAAATATTTAGAAGAAATTTCTTTCTAAATTGTTATATCAGAATATGTTGAATGTGACATAACCAATGATTAATAAATAGAGTATTAGCAGTGGGAAATATGGACTTAGAATTTTATCGCAATATTTTGTGGTACTATTTTGATAACAATAAAAATCATGATAAAAACGATTTATTGCTTATTTTTAGGTAACTTTATGGCTTTGTGACACAACATTCATAGCAACACAAATATTATTCTTGAAGATGATACTTAAGTGTGATTTATTATTATTCAGTTATTAACATGAGTCTCATTAGAGTTTGAGTTTTGTTAGAGTTGGGTGGGTTTTATGTTATAGGGTTGAAAACTCTTAGATCTGGCAACCCTGCTCCTCTCATCTATGCTTCAAGTATATTTTAATCCAGTTGACAGGATTTGAAACTTTAGCCTGAAACTTCTGAAAAGTTTTCCTCCAGCAGCTGAAACACGTTCAACTATCCTAAATCATCCAGCAGAACATATCACTGCTTTCAAACACACCCGGTAAAATGATTTTTTTTCATAACTAGTAGCAGTACTAGTATTGGCTTTAACTTTTTTTTAACCCTAAGCGGTGAAACATAAAGTGTTTGTCTAAAATTAAGTTCCTGCTCCAACTTTTTAGTTTCACTTTCCTCACAAAAGCGCCTGAACGCCGCAGAAAACGCGTCCGTACTCAATAATACACAAAGGTGTGTCTTTATTGGAGTCAGAACCAGAACCAGAACCAGAACTCACCTTTGAAGCCGCTACTTCAAGCTGCTGGAAGCCGAACTTCCTGAAGTGCGCTTCCTGCCGCTGGGTGGCGCTGCAGCCCTTTAGATTCGCTTCATTTCTGGCAGGTAACAGTCAGGTAACACCATGAAGCGCAGGGTTGGACAAATACGATCTTTTCATGCGGTTTAAAACTATTTTTATTATTTTTGACATTAAAACTTCAGTCTTTGGGGGCGCCACTGAAATTTAATTTAAATTGTCCAACATCGTGTTTCTTTGTCACTGAGCCTGATTTCAGTTTAAGCCACGGAACCCAGATTAGATCAAATCCTTCTTTCTCACTAACTCCACCCGGCTGCGGTGTCAGCTGCTCTAAAACAAGCGCTCCTCTGTCAGGTTGCTGCTGGACTTTCTTTCACTTCCTTCACTTCCTATTTTATCAGCAGAACTTCCTCATTTTAGCGCAACTATTTTCTGAGTTCTTGATTTCAGCAGGAGCTTCACAGCCTCCAACAGACCCGTTCAGTCCCAGAACCAGTTTAGTGGTAGAACCAGTACAGCTGATCCAGTTGGTCCAGTAATGAGAGGAGCATGAACCTGGACGTCTCTCAGCAGCTCATCTGACCTCTGGGTTTCTCCAGTGAAGGGTTCTGAAGATTTGGACCGGATGGCTGCAGGTACTGTTGTTTTTATCAAGTGGTGAGTTTTCTGTTAACGGGACAGATCAGCTTTATTTCTGATGAATCAAAGTTCATCAGAAATAAAGCTGATCTTTATTTCTGATGAAATTGAGATTTCATCAGAAAGATTTGAGATTGGGTTCATCAGAACATGAAACAAGATCAGATTCATTAAACGATCTTCATCATGATGACCAGGAGGATCTAACTATTTTTAAAATCAGAACTTTAACCTTGAAACAGACTATTTTGCCTCAAAATGTAAAATTGCATGAAGTTCTGCAACACAGATGTGTTTATTAAGAAAAAACCTGCAGATTATTTTACTTTTTTCAAGCAACAGATTAGATCAAAGTTATCAAAAGCCTGCATAATTTCAGCAGAGAATAAAAGCTCTTTTTAATGAGTGGAAAGGAAAAGAGAAGCAGAAGAGTTTTCACAGTATTTCCCCCCATAAAAAACCAATGAGGAAGATGTTCAACCGGACATAAAGATGCTGCAATCGTTCAGTCAGCATTTCACAGGCTGTAATCTGGACTTTAGAAAGAGTTTACAGTGGCAGTAACCCAGAGCGCCAAGTTTTTTCAGGAGTGGGGGAAAATATTTAGGGTGTTTTTGTACTGAATGTAAGTTTTACAGCACTGTATATTATATAAAACTCGTAATTTATATGCAGTGTGTAATTTTAATTTAATATACAAAATACTGGAGTATTTATAAATTATAAAATTATAGTATATCTTTTTGGGACTAACATGGAGCAGTCTCTTATTGGACATTTTAAACCACCTGTTGATTTACCTTCCTATTAATTTACTGTAATTTTGTATGAATAGAGTTTTTTTTATATATATATTTTTTTTTTGTAGGACACCAAAACTGGCTGAAGCCCAGAGGCCCTAAACCTTCTAAATCCGGCCCTGCAAAGGCTCAACATAGGATATACATTAATGCTAAAATAGATAGCATTAATGAAAATAGATTATAAAATAGGGGTTATAGGTAACTAATCATCCATGAATACATATGTATACAGTGACTATAACAAATATTCACCACCTTGGATATTTTACCCTTTTGTTGCTTTTTCAAATCAGTCATGTAAAAAAAAAAATCACAATCAGATGTCAGAGTAGAAACTAATTTCTACAAGCACTAATTAGCCAGACCTCTGTTAAATTAGGTCAGTATCTCATTCTATGCTGGATATTTCAGTTATTTTGTAGAAATTTGTTTTTACTTAGAGTTTTTTTTTTTATTATGTTAGCGTTTAAATCCTAAAACTTGACTTCTGACTGATTTTTCACTGTTTATCTCATATTGTTGGTTTGGATCCTGGTAAGGCAGCTCTGTAGATCAGAAAGAAAATTCTTTCAGAGTCAGATCAGTGGGTTTTTATCCGTTCTAACTGCTGATTCAGGTCTGTGTTTGATTCTGGGTGATTTAGGTGGAAGGCCCGGTTGTTCCAGCTTAACCACTAAGGAGCTGCAACAGAACTTGAAGCTGGCGAAGCAAAATGAGCGACCGGTCCGGCTGCTGTTTGAGATCCCATCGAGCCGAGTTGTGGACCAGCTGCTGAACAAATACGTGGTGAGACAATCAGCAGAAACACGATGCAGACAGTAAACAGGGGGAGTCAACTGGGCCTGTGAGAAGAAAACAAATTACTGAGAAAGTCAGGAGAGTCGACTGGGAGAGACAGTCAACGGTAACAGAAACGTATGAAACACCAGCGGGTTCATGCACACATGAACTATTCCCGTTACTCTGACGTTTCACGTTACAATGTGCAAATAGCGTGTAAACTATGTGATGTTTATGCGTCAAAATGTCACAGGTAATTAATCAATCAAGTTGATTTGTATAGCATATTTCAGCAACAAGACACGTAAACAGCAGAGGATCAGAAACAGCCAATGAGAAGAGAAGCGACTTGGACTGTCAGGAGGTAAAGTTGCCCAGAAGCGACATAAAAAAACACTTTGAAGTGACGCAATTTTGACTTTTCTCTGCCTTAATGTGACCCTATCTGATCTCTTCAGATACGGGTCGGAATCGGCAGGTCAGGCTTTTCAAATATCGGATCGGCCAGAAACCTGCAATCAGTGGAACGCTCCCCAACTGTATCTGAACAACACAGATCGGATTTTTTTCGAACGCGGCCCACTGTACTTAGATATCCGACACATACGTATCCGATCTTTTCAAATGTGACCTGAATCTGAACGGTCAGGTCACATTCATCAGAATGTCATCAATACTCATATTGATGCATGTTCGACTCATAAACATCACATACTTTTCACGTTGTTTGCGTTGTATACACGTCAAAGTAACATGAAATGTTCATGTGTGTATGACCCTGCTGGCGTTCCTTAATTTTGGGAGCATGATGATCAGCCAATGCTTACATGTGAAGCAGATCTTATCCGCCTGGCAAAGGTCTACAATCAGACTCTGTACTGTGGCTTTGCTATGACAGAAGTTTGACTGACAGACCCAAGCACAAGGTCATGTCTCATGTTTGCGATTAACAATAGTCACCCCAAGTCAGCAACTTTCTTGCTATGTTTAGCAAAAGTTTAGACAAATTTTTTTTTATATCTTCCAAACTTGGAATCGGCAGGTCAGGCTTTTCAAAGATCAAATTGGCCAGAAACCTGCAATCGGTGGAACGCTCCCCAACTGTGTTCATGTTGTCTTCTTCTACAGGCGTATCAGATCGTCGTGATGCGCTCCGGCAGCTTTGATTCCTGTCGTGTTTCCATCGAGCGCCGCTACAGTGACTTCCTGAGGCTTCACCACAAACTGCTGGAGGAGTTTGACGAAGAGCTGGAGGATGTTCTTCTGCCCCCGAAGCTCCTGACGGGAAACTTCAGCCCAGAGAACATTCTGCAGCGCCGCCTGGCCCTGCAGGACTACCTGGCCAAGCTGTTCGCAACCCGCTGTGTCAGACACTCCTCCCACTTCTCGGAGTTCTTCACCGAGCACGAGGAGAAGCAGGCCCACGTGCTGCTGCGAGCGGGCCAATTCAAGGCCGCTCTGGAGCAGCTGCAGATGGTCCTGGAGATCCAGGAAAAGCTGCTGCCGTGGCAGAAGTCCACCCTGACCATCCCCGCCCTCTCTGCGATCGCTGTGTGTTACCGGGACCTGGACGAGCCGGAGCAGGCCTTCTCAACCGCTCAGCGAGCTCTTCCTCCGGTGAGGCGCTACGGACTGAAGCCCTACCGAGCGGCGCTGCTGGAGCTGCTGGTGGACCTGGGGTACCAGCTGGGTCGTCCCGTGGCTCAGCTGCAGGACGAGCTGACGGCCATCAGGAACGGCGAGAGAGGGGAGGTGTGCTTCCGGTCGCTGAAGGAAGTGGTGATCCGCAAGTTCATCTGAGGAAGAGCAGAAAACCAGACTTACCTGAGAACCTGTCAAGAGAAAGTCTGCAAAACCTAAATGACCTCAAAGCATAAAAATATTAAGATTGAGAGTGAATTCCCACCAGCTTGTTCAGTCCGCTTCAATCAAACTCTAGTTTGTTTGTCTAAGTCTCGTGTGAATCTGCAAAGATACGGACCAAAAAAGCGAACTCTGGTTCGCCTAAAAATTGTAACGCATATGTGAATACCAAGTGGACCAGAGACCTGCTGAAGCCCTAAAGAAGTTGCTGTAAACTGTTCTTTCTCCCCCTCAGCCTGTCACTCTTTTGTTCTGGATGTGTTCCTATTCCAAAGTATTTTGGCAGCATTTTTATAACTATGTTCATTCAAAAATATCAGCAAACGTTCAATTGCATTGGGAAAATGTCCTGTTTGGGCTTCAACACGGTCAAAATAAATCCAAAAGATTTATTTATTAACTTATTAATCAACCTCAGTTTTGAGGAGAAAGTCTGTTATTACTTTTGAGTTTTAACAATATATGCTTACAATCTAATTTTTATCTGATCAAAAGGGAAGAAATATGATTTGTTCCTAACTTAATTTGATCCATGGTTTTAATTTATTTTTACATGAGGTTCCTCGGCACAAACGTTACTTTATGTAGGATTTTCTGTCATTTGTTTTCAGTTCTGACATTTCTTTTCTTATTATTTATGCTACCCCTGTCTAATTTCCACATTCTTGTTTTTCTTGTACATTGTCACAAATAAAGATGCCTAAACAATGAATGAAAAAAGAGAAAAGAGTCGAGATTCTTCTCCTCCTCACCAGCAGGGGGCGCCAAACACCAAGATCAACCGGAAGCTGATCGATTAATCCAGGCTGATGAAGTTGCTCGGGGTTCGATTTATCAGACTGAGTAGCGTGTGGCGCTGTATCGTGCAAGTAGCTGAGTTTCAAAACACCAAAAAGCTCATTTTAGTTAAGTTAGTTTAGTTAATTCGGGTTAGTTAGAATTAGCTTATCTGTCGATCGATTCAAAAATGGCCGAGGATTCGGTGAAATTGTCTAAAAACCTGCTGAGGATGAAGGTAAGTATTAGCATCCAGAGTTAGCATGATTATTTTGTATTAATATATACAAATAAACAGCGGTATGTCGATCCTACATGTTTAAATAAAACTACAAAACGTTTCCTAATATAGACTTTCTGTTTATCTCTGGTCATGAGGTTTTAGTCACATATTTAGGGCTTTTTCTCCTGTTGTTTACAGTAACAGATTACTTTGTGCTGTAGTTTATGCAGAGAGGGCTGGACGCTGAAACGAAGAAGCAGCTGGAAGAAGACGAGAAAAGGATCATCAGTGATGAGCACTGGTACCTGGATCTGCCCGAGCTTAAAGCGAAAGAGTAAGTATCAAAGTTTCAACCGATCTGAGATCAGTTTCAGAATGTTATTGTTGGATTTATTTGACCTAAATAAATATTGATGACTATATTTAATAGTTTTAACCAACAGACATCAGACAGCAAACCTGGCACGTTTTATCAGGGAGAAGCGCATAGAGTGCCCTTTATAAAGTTACACAGAAAAAAATTAACAGCAATGTTTTTGTTTTATTTTGCCTGTCATGGAGAAAAACATACATACCATGATGTATGAATTACAATACTAAATATTTAATTTATAACCTAAATGTTTAGTTACAAACTAAATTAAATATTTAGTTAAGAAGCTAAATAATGCTGTCCTCGCTATGACTGTATTTTATTTATTTATCTGTAGGTTCATGTTATTTGTAGATCGTCACAGTTTGTTGTGTTTCAGGAACCTGATCATTGAAGAGAAGAGCCTGGTTCCCTGTGAGGATTTGATCTATGGCCGCATGTCCTTCAAAGGGTTTAATCCAGAGGTGGAGGTAAGAACCAACAAAACCAGTCCTAGTTTCAAGAGATACTCTGAAGACAGTCTGGCAATGTTTTATTCAATTTGTTCCAGAAACTGATGGTGCTGCTGAATCCTAAAGATGAGAAGGAGGAAGAGGGGGAGGACGTGAGGTGCATGCAGACAGACGTCACTGATGAAGAAATGGCTCTGAGGTAAAAATGGGAGCAGATTATGAACATCCAGACTAAGGATGATTTATGAGAATAAATGTAGTTCCTATAGATTAGCTAATAACATTCTTTTAGTGTTGCAATTTGGCCGCCATCCAACAGAGGGCGCTGCTGGTCATCCTTAAGCGAAACCGTTGATACAGAATTAAAGATGGCGGTTGTTTCACTGAACGGGGAAGAGAAAGATCCGAACAGAGTCCGGTTGGGTTGGAAAATGCACTTTATGTGGTTCCGTTTTGAAATATAAACACTCGTCAAGGTTCTTGAGCTTCACTAGGTTTTATTTTTTTAACTCAGCATATCATAAAAATGTATCCCTTTTATCAAAAGACAGTCGGCCCACACTTTCAACTTGCTTTTTAAGTTTTTGCTTAAAAAGCAAAAACTTTGCTTTTTAAGATAATGGCTGCGTATCAATTCATTGTTATTCAATCAGCATTAGTTGAACTCATTAACCGATAACTTTTGCCGCTAACAGGCAGCATAGCTTGAAGTTAGCTACTGTTAAAAGCCTGTTGAAGATATTTAAAGAGCATTCAGGTGACGGGTCAGGGGATCATGATTTGGCTGAAACATTTGGGGAGAAAAAAAAACCCTGAAAAAGTTAGCGCTCCTGTCAACCTGCAAGTCTTGACCAATCAAGACTTGCGTGAGTCTTGATTGGTCAACTCTGACTCTCAGCTTCCTGTTTTTGTGTTTCAGGTACGAGAGTTTAGTAGGAACCATGAAGAAGAAGTTTGCAAAGAAGCGCGAGCGAGCGGCGATGGACGAGGACGATGTCAACCAGAACGTAGTTGTGAAAAACTCGAAGAAAGCCTTCTTGAAGCCCCAGGACTGAAAATATTGTAATCGTGAGGAAAAACGGGAATGTCGGAAACTACAAACTGAACGGACGCTACACCTATTAGTCGTCTCTGTGAGGCGTATTACTGCCAACCGAGCTTTTAAAGGAACAGTTCAACGTTTCCACTCGTCGCACCGGAAGATCCACTGGTTCAGCTTTGAGGTTCGCACCTCGAAACATTCGGACTCGGACTGTGAAACAGAGGCCAACAGGAAGTTGCTGGATGAATTCCCACATCATTAAAGCTCTGCAGTGAGTCTCCAGAGGAACTAAGATTAATCTAATTTGTTACAATGTTTTAGAACTACAAAGATTGGATTTTTATTTTTTTTTAGAAAATGTTTTTTTTAAAACATCTGTGCTGCTGCAATTCTTCAGGTTATCAATGTAGATGTATAAAAAATGTGAATGAAGCAGAATGAACAGTCAAACCTTCATGCATCCTCCATAGACAAGATATTTCAGAAATTTAAGAACTCAACTGAGCAGGTGTACTGTCTTTCAAAAAAAAAGGAAAAATGTCTGTTTTATTGAAAGTCCACTATTGGGTGCCAAGAAGGCCTCAAATCTGAAGAGAAAATCTACAATAGATGAGGTCCAAGTGATGAAATTTCACAAACCAGTAAATTCAAGTTGGATGGTACATTGAAATGCAAGCTTGTCTAAAGACAATGGCATCCAAACTTTTCTAAGCAGGTCAAAATTAAGTTGGAATTTATCACAACCTGAAAAATTACTTTTGTAAATACAATGTCTAAATTGTTGGATTTTTAAAATTTACTTTCACCTGTCCAATATTTCAATAAAACTAGTTGGGAGGTTCTACAGCTCCATTTTCAATTTGCATCCAGAGTTAGCCCTAACCCTGGCAGACTGATTACTCACCTTCAGAATTGATCAGACAATAGAAACCAATCAGTGACAGATGGGGCTTTTATTGTGAAAGTCTCAGCTATCACTCTACAGGACATGTGCACAGATGAACACTGAAAAGCAACACGTGAAGACTCCACACTCAAAACAACACGGTTCAGCCAATCACAGAGCAGGACAGGCAGGGGGGCGGGGCTTAGGCAAAGTTCTGTTTCAGGAAGTTGATGAGGCCGTTGGTGGACGAGTCGTGAGACGAGACCGGAGAGGCGTCCTTCAGCTCCGGCTCGATCTTCTTCGCCAGCTGCTTCCCGAGCTCCACCCTGGAGACAGAAGGACACCACAGTGATGTCACTGAACGCATCATCAGAGAGAGACGGACAGCTGGAGGACTGGATTTGAAGATTAAACTTCAGAGTCCTGCTGGTGTTACCAGGTTCTGAAGCTATGCTACACCAGGAAGTCAAAGTCTTTCGGTTTTAAGACCAACTGACAGTTTAAAAAAATAGACAATTTAAGGCCTTAATGTTAGAAACACAAATTTAAGACCCTGAATTAAACTCACCCCCACTGATCGTAGCTGTTGATGTTCCACATGACGCCCTGGACGAAGATCTTGTGTTCATACATGGCTGAAAAACAGGACAGGTCACATTACCTTTAGCTGATCATAAAAACCAGGAAGTTTAGTATCCAATAAGCTTCTGGCTGCTCCAATCTGATTGGTCAAAACCACCCGACTCCAGTACTCACCAATCAGCGCTCCCAGTACGAACGGAGTCAGCTTCTTGAAAACGATGGAGTTGCTCGGCTTGTTCCCTTGGAAAACCTTTGAAAGAGACGCCAGACTGTTACCATGGAACCGAACGCTGAGACCAAACAGAACCGCAGAGGCAGGCGCGCTTACTTTGTGTGGCAGCAGCTTCTCCAGAGCGTCTCCTGACATTCCCGCCACTTCCAGCTCTTTCCGAGCCTCCTCTGACGTTTTCCCCTTCATTAGAGCTTCAGTCTGAGCCAGGAAGTTAGCCACAAGGATCTGTGAACATGAATTACCTGAATTATTCAGCTGGTTTGAATGAATGCTGGTGTGGCAGCTGTTTTATTTATGTTACATCCATCCAATATAGACACAACTAAACATTAAATCAAAATCTAAAACTGGGACTATAAGGTACACCAGTAACTTCAGGGAAAGCTGTAGTGGAAAAAACTACAAGTAAATAAAAGTAAATAACATTTTAAACAAATAAAATTGAGTGAAATGATAATGCACATATACGGCTTGTATACGTGTATCAATAAAGAAACCAAGTCTATAAAATAATTTTTATAAAATTCTATCACACAAACATTTGTGAAAATGTATTTAAACTGATAAAAACTATTAAAATGTGTAAATTTTTAAATTAGTAAAATTTAGGGGTCAGAGGAATGTTAAAATAAAAACAAAAAAATTTAAATATATTCATTTTGATATCAATTATGATCAATATTACTATTAGAATAATTATTTAACATTCCTCATGGTTTTTTTTATTTCATAAAACAAACATTTTAACTCACTACAAAAACAAATTACTAATTTTATTTATTAATCATAATTATAAAATATAGCCATTATTGGATGATTTAAAAAAAAAAAAAATTCCATCCACATTTACTGAAATCTGAGTATTTTGTAAACCTCCCAGTGAAACCAGTACATAAATCCAGGTGAGCAGGAAGTGTTACCTTGTGGTGCAGGTTGTCTCTGATTGGATGCTGGGACTGAGCAGGAATCAGGAAGTCAGCAGGGATCATCCGGGTGCCTGCGGAGCGAACGTCCGGTCTGTGGTGAGTGGTCAGCGGCTACAGAGGAAACCAGTACACCCAGTAAAACCCAGTCACCTTGGTGGATGAGCTGGTAGAAGGCGTGCTGTCCGTTGGTCCCCGGTTCCCCCCACACGATTGGTCCCGTATGGTAGTTCACGCGGCTGCCGTCTTTGGTGATGTACTTCCCGTTGGACTCCATGTCGCCCTGGAAACACAGGTGAGTTCACGGGTCAGCGGTCTGGATCGGGTCGATCAAAACTCATCTCCGAAGGTCGGAACCGAGCTGACCTGCTGGAAGTAGGCCGCGAAGCGGTGCATGTACTGGTCGTACGGCAGCATGGCGTGCGTCTCGGCCTGGAAGAAGTTGACGTACCAGACGCCCAGGAGGGCCAGCAGAACCGGGACGTTCTGGTCCAGAGGTGCGCTGCGGAAGTGGTTGTCCTGGAGAGAAAGTAGGTCCAGTTTCAGAGGAACTCATGATACATGCTATCGATTAATACGATCAATCAACTTTGGATCAACTCATTGGTCGATTCATTAATAAGCGGCCATTTTCTCAAAAACCTGAGTTGTCTTATATAAAAGACTCGACCGTCTTTCCACATCATAAAGAGATAAATATTTCATACTACGCTGGATTTACAAAAAGTGAAATTTAAGAATATCAAGTGTTTATTTTTCAAAATAGAACCGTTGGGATGTAAAATGGGACCGTTTCTCTGTCCCGTTCTGTTATGGCCGCCATCTTTAAATTCTGTAACAATGGCTACGCTTAAGGATGACCAGCGGCGCCCTCTGCTGGTTGGGGGCCAAACGAAGCTTACGTCATTAATTGATTGGAACAAATTTTAATCAGATAAACCATTAATCGACAATCGTAAGTCGATTATTTGCATCCCTTCTTCAAAGTTTAATAAAAAAGTGACATTTATTATTTCTTTCAAGTCTGATTTTTGTTTGTGCATGGAATAAATCCTTCAATAAATTTGAATGATACACATATCACTAGTATTTATTATTTTACTTCATAATTACATTGGAACCTTTTTTTAAAAAAAATCATTTTCCACAGTTAACATCCCATAAAAGCCATTGCATTGATCTTTAATGTCTAAAGAATGCCAGTTCTTTAAAAAGGATCACACATTTTCTATAATAAATATTAAAAATGTATTTTTACAAAAGGTTATGTAACATTTGAAGCTATGAATGCATTTTATGTAGCTGGACTGTAAAGGTTGCAGCCCCTCTATTTAGAGTATCTACAGCCCCAAACCATCTTCATACAAACATAATACATATTTCATACAAAATAATTTGTTTCTGTTCTGATTCCTAAATAAAAACCCAAACTCTGAAATGTTCTCCTACCATCCAGTGAGCTCCTGACAGAAGCTGCTCGAAGTTCTCGAAGCCTGAAAAACAGAAGACGACTGTGAGAATGACACTAATACTCCATCATAACTCAAGGAAGGGATCATTGAAATATTTTTGTAAATATTTTCTGCCAGCTGTAATTTATTCTTTAGAAAAGCAACCAAGAAAATGCAATTAGAATTTAATCTTTCATGAAAAAAATCCAGATTTTCTTTTTAAGTCACATCGTTCAGCCCTAAAGGTGACTTAATGCAACACTAAAGCAGCATCTATGGAGAACCCTGGTATCTGAAAGCATCATGCGCATTTCCATCATCATCTGAAGGACTAGGTCACAGATGAATGAATCGATTATTGAAATAATCGTCAACCAATTTAGTAAATGATTAATCGTTAAAACAAACTCAATTTTCATTTGCATGATTTATTGTTTCTCTCTTTCTACCAAACACTAGATGACAAAAGGCTTCAGTTTGGTATTTTGGTCTGAACTAGGACAATTTTGTTTACAGAGACTTCATAATTAATTTTATTTGTAGTTAATTTATTTTGGATATTTAAAATGTCTTCCAGTTCCAGTCTTAAATGTTCATTAGAGTTTAAAGTTTATTGATATTTGAGAATGTGTTCTTGCATTGTTATGCCATTACGATATCTCAAAACGGCGATATTATCGTTTATCATAACTTCTGGGACAGTTTATCGTCCAGCAAAAGTAGTTGTCATGTCAGGCCTTTGTATACAGACTCTAAAAAAGGACAATTGCTGAAAGAGCAACATATTCAGGGCCGTAATTAAGTCAAAACTGAACACAAATATTACTCAGTTAACCTTAATAATCATCAGATCAGACCTACACTGTACGATGCAGATTTTCAAATTTTTCAGCTGAAGATTCATTCTTTGCTACAAATGATCAAGTGTTCACTAAAGGAATGCTTTATTACATTTTACGCAACAAAAATATTTTCTGGTTTTACAAGGGAATTATTTTTTTTTTTTAATGTATTTCTGATATTTTATAAAAACAATGAATCTGGATGTGCCCTTTTTTTTATCCGATTAATCGATTAATCATTAGAACAATCGTTAGTTGCAGCTAGAATCAGTGAGGTCATCAAGCCCCGCCCCAGTGACGTACCTACATGCAGAGCGATGGACAAACCGATGGCCGACCACAGTGAGTAACGACCTCCGACCCACTGAGGACGAGCAGACATGACAGCAACACAGTCATTCCACCAATCAGAGCACGGCACTTCAAAATAAAAGCCCCAGCAGGCTCAGTCAGTTTTAGTTCAATGGCAGTCGGTGAACCAGAACCAAACCCGGATCGTCCCAAATCAGCAAAACCTGCTGATTCTGATGGGGTTCAAAGGTCACCAAGATGCCACGGAGTGCAGAAGCAGAACCGGCACAAACTTACGTCCCAGAACTCAAACATGTTGGCCGGGTCGATACCGAAGTCCTTCACCTTGGCCTGAGGACACAGATAGACACGTTAGGCAACAAGAAATGTTCTGCTGGAGGATCAGTCGTCCAGAACCAGCAGGACTGATCAGAACCGGTTCCAGCTGGGTCCACTTATAAATTTTGATGTGTTCTGGTCCACATGCTTACCGAGTTGGTGGACAGCGCCACAAAGTGTTTGGCCACGGCAGATTTCTGAGGAGGAGAATTAAAGTGAATAAAAACCGGTCCAGTTCTGGTTCTGGTTTCAGGTAGTAGAACTCACATCTCCAGCCGCCTTCAGGAACCACTCCCGGGCCGATTCTGCGTTGGTGATGGTCTCCTGGGTGGTGAATGTCTGAAACGGGTCCACAAACACAAAATCAGAAACAGATGACCTCTGACCCTGAGGGTCAGGCGACCGGCTGGCGAACGGACCTTGGAGGCGATGATGAAGAGCGTGGTTTCCGGGTCGAGCTGCTTCAGCGTCTTGGCCATGTGGGTCCCATCGATGTTGGAGACGAACCAGACGTTTGGACCGCCGGCTGAGTAAGGCTTCAGAGCCTCGGTCACCATCAGGGGTCCCTGAACGCACCACAGAGTCACATGATCACTCAAAGCTGCTTCCTGATTGGCTGACTGGATCAGAACCAGAACAGAACTGCTGACTGAAGCAGATCCTCCGTTTTCCTCCAGAACCTCCACAACTAGAGTGTCTGATTGGTCAGGAGGGTCTGGACACTAATACTAGTGTGTGTGTGCGTTTGTGTATGTGTGTGTGCACTCACCAGGTCAGAACCTCCGATTCCAATGTTCACCACATCTGTGATGCTCTTCCCACTGAAGCCTTTCCACTCGCCGCTGCGCACTTTCTGTAAACAACACACACATCAGGACAAGCTCACGAAACAAACACACACACGCACCCCACCCTCCACCCCACACACACACGGATCAGAATAAAACCCGACATGCGTGGCTGTCGGCCCACAAACCTGGCAGAAGGCCTTCATCTTGTCCAACACGCGGTTCACTTCAGGCATCACATCTTTCCCGTCGACGAGGATCGGCGTGTTGGAGCGATTCCTCAGAGCCACGTGGAGCACAGCCCGGTTCTGGACGCACAAACGGCCCACGGGTCAGAAAAAACCCCAAAAAATCCAAACACACACCGGTATTAGCTGGGCAGGTGAAGCTCTGCACCTCGGTGAAGTTGATCTTCTCTCCAGTGAACATCTTCTCTCTGGCCTCCTCCACTCCTCTGGACTTGGCCTGATCGCAGAAACAAACAGAACCAGAACTGGTCAAAAAGCTTCACGTTCACCTGCATGAGAACTTTATTAATTTAGCAACATCTGATGATGAAACGGCAACGTTCGGCTACAAATGACACCTAAATCCGACTTTTTAACCACAGTCTCAATGACTCGATTCCGATCTTTTCACCCAAAAAAATAATCCGATCCACTTCCATATGTGCAATTAATTTGGATAAATGTCTGTTTTCAGAGAGTCTGCAGTCAGAACGGTTATGTTTTTGTTACAGAGATGAATACAAATACTGCCCAACCTCACCTGAACCTTCAGAGCCAGATATAGTTACAAAGTCGGCCTTCTATCACCTGGAGAATATTTCCAGGATTAGAGGACTAATGTCTCAGCAAGATCTAGAGAAACTCATCCATACGTTTATCTTTAATGACATTGATCACTACAACAGTGTCTTCACAGGTCTGCCTCAAGTAATCAATCAGATCCAGAACGCTGCTGCTGGAGTTCTGACTAAAACCAGGAAGATAGAGAACATAACACCAGTTCAAAAGTCCTTCCACTGGCTCCCTGTAGCTCAGAGAATAGACTTTAAATACTGTTGTTAGTTTATAAATCGCTGAACGGATCAGCACCACAACACATTAAAGATCTGCTGTTGTCATAGCAACTTTTCAGACCTCTAAGGTCTTCTGGTTCTGCTCTGCATCCAGAACCAGAACCAAACATGGAGAAACAACATCCAGCTTCTATAAATCACCACAAATCTGGAACAAACTTCCAGAAAACTGTAAAACAGTTGAAACACTGAGTTCCTTTAAATGTAGACTAAAAATCCACCTGTTAAAAAGTTGCTTTTGATTAATAAATGAAACATTGATCAATATAATTTATGTGTATTGATAATTTAATGACTAAATTTGACCAGAGTCGAATACTAACTAGTTACATTTACTTAAGTAACTTTTGGTGGAAAAAAAATTACTTTGAGTATTTTTACTAGGCTATACTTTTTACTCTTGCTTGAGTAAATTGTCTGAATTCTCTACCCACTAAATGGAGTCACTGAATGAAGTCACTTAGACTCACACCTGCAGTTTTTTGATAAACTTTCATACCTTTTATATTGAAAGAAGTAAATTTTGGGGGGGAAAAAAAGGAAAAACAAAACAAAACAAAAACACTTTTTTGTAATTTATATGAATTATTTTCACATAGTCCTTCCACTTAACTTTATATTTTGGGTAAACTTGAGTAAACTTTTTACTCTTGAGTAATTTCTTGGACTTATACTTGTTACTTTTACTTGAATAAAAATATGTTGAAGTAGTTCTCCTCTTACTACAGAACAGTTTTTGCGTTCTCTACCCACCTCTGCATTTGACAAAATGTTTATTTCTTGTTTCATAATTGACGACTGTAATTTTTGTATGTAAAGCACTTTGAATCGCCTTGTCGCTGAAATGTGCTACATAAATGAACTTGATTGATCGCTTCTGATCAGTCCTGTTCAGTTCTGAAGGTTTCCAGAAGGTTCTGAAGAACCGGGCAGCTTTATCAGCTTCCTGCTGAACCAAACCGAGTCAGAAAACAGAAGTTTGGACAAACACAGAGTGGTGAAACCTGGTTTCTCCATCATCGCCTCCTGTGTTAGAAGGAAGTGGTATCAGTCTAAACTTTGTTTCCTCACATTTCTCCTTCCTGTGGCTCAACATGTTTTCTCTTTCAACATGAGGTGAGGCAACGTTTTGTTCCCCTGAAGCTGCAGAGTTTGTGCAGCGTGTCTGACGGAGAGCGGAGCTCAGATTTGATGTGTTGGGACATTTCAGACATTCCTGCAGGCCTCAAACATAACTTTTATTCTTTAATAGATGCATCAAAATGTGAAGTTTTGATCTAAAAACAGAAATCTATATAAAAAAAAATTGTATTATTGATTCATTATACCACAGGTTATTATTGTAATCATTATTGTGGTGAGAGTAGCAATTACTATTAGTTGCATTTTAGTCAAGCCATTTTTGTTTTATCATACATTATAATGAATTTTATATTAACAAAACAGCGGAATTATGAATATAAAAATAAAAGGCAAATAAATAAATGACTAGTATCAATATTAGTCATAATAATTATACTAAGATTACACTTAATTACCATTACTAATTACTAAAAATTTATATTTTGAATAATAATGAAGTTATTACTACTGTTCTAGATTTTTTTTAGATGTAGAATTAATACGAGTGTTTATCTGTTTATTAAGATTTATTTATTCTATTATTTATACTTAAAGAATAAATAATAATCATAATTATGTCTTGAATAAATTCAATCCACACACCTACACTAAAATATGTAATTGTAATAATTACCCTTTAGTCGATGGATTCAACTTTAATCAAAGGTTTTTTGTGTTTTTATTTTTATTCAGCAGTTTTCTTCTGGCATTTTGTCTAACTTACTTATTAAAACTACATTTAAACATGTTAGTTTTAGATACCTTTTTTTTTTTTTAAAGAATCAGAAAGGCAGAAGTTAGTGTCTGCCTGCAGATCGGTGGAAAGTTTTTAATTGAAACATGAGTCGAGTTTTCAGCAGCAGGAAGTTCCTCACCAGAGCCAGCAGCATGGTCAACACTTCCTGGTTGATCAGGTTCTTGGAGAAATCCAGAAGGATTTCGCCGTCGCTCGTCTTCAAGGTCGTACTGTGGACCAGAAAAATCGCAGAGAAAACCGTTCAGAAAACATCAGTACAGCTGTTTAATGTGATTTAATCAGAGGTGGGTAGTAAATGGTAAAACAACAACAAAAAATACTTTTAGAAGTTGTTTTACTACATTGTACTTTTTACTTTTACTTGAGTAAAATATCTGGGTACTCTACCCGCTGTGAAACTTCAATAAAGGAAGAAAATAAAAACAATAGAATGAACCAGATATAAAAACACATGCATCCTAAGCTGAGGGAAAACTTCACAAAGTTTGTTTTCTAAGGTTATTTTCTACCTGCTTGAAGTATTTTACAGTTTTCTAACGTACAGTATATTTGTAGTTTTATAGATTTTGGGGTTTTTTATTATTTGGAAAGAAATCTGCAATTTCTTTCGTTTTAGTCGTTAAAATACTAGGATTTGGACATTACATTTTTGTCTGTGATATCACTTTTAAATATTAAATCAGACGTTCTGGTCATCAGTGCTTCAGTAATTTCTTGTACAGTTACTTTTTAATTTTACTTGAGTACAAAATATTGTGCTCAGAGAAGTTCTGATCCAGATCAGTTTAAGATTTCAAGACTAAGGGTTCATGATCGGACAGAAACCAAACTGATTTATCTTTTGTGTGTTTGGACTCGGATTGTGGACCAGAACTGCTTGTAAACCAGATTAAGACAGACTGCAGCCCAGCATGTGCCCTTCAGCGCCATGAGGAGATGCAACATCGTCATCCTCCTCCTCCTCCTCTTCATCATCAGTTTGCGCTCAGTCACGTCTGCAGCTGCATCCTTTCTGCGCAGTGAGGCTGCGCACGTAGAGTCTGACTTCATCTCTGCAACAAAAACTATTTTCATTCATTTCTAGTGACTGGGTCAGAGAGTCCGGACCTAATTTTAGATCCTGATAAAAGTACTGCTTGGTTCTGGACAGTACCAGACGGCCCAGACTGACGCCAACTTGAACTTCAGACTGGATCAGGAACAGGTGGGCGTCAGATTAAATATTAATTCACATCTAAAGCTGATCCGAACCCACTTTATGAAGAACTGATCATTTCAAGTTCGGTTAACGTGCCCAGTAATAAACCCATTTGGACTTTCATTAATCCCGGAACCAGAACACGCCCCTGTCCGATAATGGAAGCTGTGACATTAGCACACACGCTAACGTTAGCCAGGTGGATCCAAAAAGTCTCGCCCTGCAGGTTCTACCGTTTGGGTCGACCGAATCCTGACAGGACGAATGCGAATAGAGGAGGGCAGTTGAGATCCGGACCGGTCCGTCCATCTGGACCGGGGTTACCAAGATAAATCGGCAGCAAAAGGAGTGACCTTGTGACAGCCAGAAGGAGCATCAGCAGCGGCTCGTGGAACACCGAAACCCGCTGGCAGTCTGTCACGGTAAAACGAGCGTCTACTGCCGGGAAGCGGGCTTTCCCATCACCGGGACTCTGGTTCTTAACGCTTCTCATATTCTCACCTGAACTTCCCGAATCGCTGCGGGTCGCTTTCGAACATGGCCCTCATGTTCAGGCTACTGCCGTTGGCCCGGTACCACTGGTCCAGCTTCAGAAAGTTTGGGTCTGCGTTCAGGGCCATGGTGGCTGCTGTGTGTCGGTGCTCGGATGTCGGATGTTCTGCCTGTCGGCCCCGTTCAGGCTGCACTCACAACTAACTGGAGTCTAAAGGCCTTCCACGGGCTGACTGGGCTCCACCAATCACAGCACAGTTTTCATTACGTAACTCCGCCCATTCACTGATAGCTCTGCTGTGATTGGCTGCACCTCACGGCTGATGTAGCGTGAAATCAGTGTGTGGGACTCGTGTGGAGGGTAATTAGTGTCCAAATTAAATCAATTTAAACTTCAAACTAAAAAACAATCTGTGTTCATTTTTAACTAAATTACTTCATATAATAGGTAAACTACACACAAAATATGCTAAAAGAAAATCTAAATTACACATTTTTCAACAATATTCAATAATTACCATTGGCAAGATTTCTTAACCATTAAAATGAAGAAACAAGAAGCAAACATTTCTGCAAACTTAGTGTCTTTATTTCAGTTTTTTATTTTACAATGCATCATTTAAAAGCTCACGTTTGTTTTCTTCAGTTGTGGATCCAGGCTGGAACCAGAACCTGCCACTGAACACACCAGAACAAAAACTGTTTCTCTGCAAATCCAAACCGACATCAAGTTAGGAACCTCAACGTCTCAAACAGTTCTTTTCGTCTGAAAAGAACCGGTTCCTTTCCCGTTTCCTGAGCACAGTTTAAAGGTGGCTCTGCATTTCGGATCGTGGGAAGTCTTTTTTTTTTTTTTTCCCTGGAGAAACTACAAGGTTTGCTGTCCGAATTGAAAGCAGTCAAAAGACACAACCACCTGTAATTTACCGAAATGTTCTAATAGGATCTTTAAATGTCAGATATTCTGATCCGAACGAGCAGTGGAGACAAAAAACAAACAAAAAGAAAAAAACACGACTGACATCGTTTACAGGTTCTGATCATGCCTGAACCAAAAGCAGAAATATTGCTGACCGACGTTGCTACAGTACGCAGCTCCGTCTATCTGTGTGACATCACTTCCTGCCGGCCGGCGTGCAGCGCTTTCGGGTTTAGTGGCTTCATGAAGACTGTAACGAGACTGGCCGGCCGGCCAACTGGCTCCAGGTAGGAAGAGTTAAAGCACAGGAGGAAAATCTGGAGCTTCCTGTTCCATCTCTGAATCACAAAAAAAACATTTAGTTCTACAATTCAGTGGTTTGAAAGATCTATTTCTCACCAATTCAATATTTCATAATACTAATAATCTGGACTTTATGGTGAGGAAATCTGCTCCTTATGGTGCAGTTTGCATCATTGGATTTAATAAATTCAGACTCCAACAATTCAGCGATGAACAGAAGCAAAATGAGGTTCCTGCAGAGAAAAAAAAAAGAAAGAAGAAAAAAAAAAAAAGAAGGAACAATCTGTGGTGAATCTGTGCGAACTGGGAGTTAGAAACGACCACACAGCAACCAGTGAAACCAGTGATGTTAGACAGGTGGACGAGAGAACGCCATAGTAGAAAAAAAATCCATGTTATAGAGAGCCTGCAGCGCCCTCTGCAGGAGGAACCCTGATAAAGCTACAAGAGCGTCCACAGCTGAGGAACTAGAACATTTAGAGGGAATCGCTTTCTCTAATAAAATGCATCATTATCATGGTGGTCTGAGACAGACGGAACGTTAAGCTGCATTCAGAGTCTACTCCAGTGCTGGTGACAGAAACGACGAGGAGACGACGATCTTCGGGAGTTTAGTGGACAGGAGAGAACCAAAGCTAGCCATTTTCCCACGGAGGAAGTTCCAGCGTGACGGAGCCGCCTCCTCCTGTCGACACTACGCCGCCACTTTGTTGTCCTTCTGTGTCAGGAAAAAAAAAACTTTTTAAAGGTAAATATTTAGACAACAGATACAATTTATAGAAAGACATAACTATACTTAGAGTTGGTCAATAAGGACTTCGAATTTCATGGCGATATTTTGTGGTACTGTTGTGATAAAGATTATGATTTTAAAAATTACTTATTACTTCTTTTTTAAGTCACTGTAAGGCCACAAATCTCATTTGAATCAGGATGTCACTTATTTAAAAGACAAAAACAGAATTTAATCTCTAAACTTCACACAGTAACTGCATTTAATCATATTTTTGAATAAGTTGATATTTATTGATGCTTTCATGGAATAAAAAGTGGAGAAAAAATGTAAAAACAACATTTCCAATCATATGGCCAGTTTGTTTATTTTTTTTTATCAATAACTGAAACACATTCTTTTACAACAGGGCTGCCCAATGTTGGTCCTCGAGGGCCGGCATCCTGGACATTTTAGTTCTCTCCCTCGTAGTACCAACAAACTTTTCAGCATGTTATTGTTCTTCTTAGGCCTCTAACGAGCCATCATTTGATCCAGGGAGAGAACTAAAACATGCAGGATGCCGGCCCTCGAGGACCCACTTTGGGCACCCCTGCTTTACAATCTTCTCCTTGCACACTGAAGCCACCAATGAAAGATTCAAGCACAAAACAAAAAATAAATAAAAAGTAAGGGTGTAAAAGAAAAAGAAAGGAAAGAATAACAAATATTAAATAAATGTAAAATAATATTTTGTCTGTGCTGCAACTCACTGAATTCAAAATCCAAACAAATAGAAGCTGTAAAACAAGATGGCGGCTGTGGGTGCTCTGATATCACTCTGACCTATGGAAACCCAACAAGCTACTGATAGAAAAAAATCATAGTTTTGCAAAAATGAAATCTTCAAAAACAAAACAAAACAACAAAAAAATCAATTTAGCCTCAGGCTACACACTCACCCTGTAGGGTAAGTTGGCGAATTCGCGCCCTGCTTGGTTGCCTCGGTATCCCCCCCTGAAGCCGCCACCACCGCCACCGCCACCGCCCTGTGGGGGCCCAAAGGACCCCCGGCTGGCCGAGCGACCTCTGCCCCCTCTGAAGCCCATCCCCCCGCGGCCCCGGTAACCTCCGCGGCCACGGCGCAGAGGGATGCCGAAGGTCTCTGCGTTCATCCTCCTCTCCTCCGCCCAGGTCTGCCGGCGCTCCCTGCAGGAGGAGAAGGAAACGCTCAGAGCGCCGCGGAAACAGCCAACAAATCCAGTTTAATCTGGTTAGAGTCTAATCGGGTTTAATCCCCTTAGAACAACAAAAAGCTGCTGATAGAACTGTAAACATCTGCTGACAGAAGAGCTGACGATGTTCTGATCAGAGCTCCAATCGCACTCAGAAAGACTGATTTATAATTCGGCCTCCAGAATCAGTTTGAGTCAGAAACTCACCGAGGGAAACCTGAAGCTCCAGATTTATCTCCAGCTTTCCTAAAAACACCAAAAGATCAGGATCAGAGCAGGAAAACAAGGAAACATGGCTGCTCAAAGACACAAACATTCCTGAACTACTGATCTGACTGATCTCAATCAGTTCCTGCTTAGTTAAAGGAATTTCATCAGTTCTTTAAATTTGTCTTTTAATGGGTTTTTACACACTTCTGATTTCTTAGATAATATATTATGTTCAGATCCGTTTCAGAATCAGTTTACATATTTGGATCTCAGAAAATCAGTTCACGGGTTCAGATCAGTTAACATGTTTAAATCTGTTCAAGAATATGCTTAGATGTTCAGATCAGTGTTTACACATTTGGTTCCATTCGGGAATCAGTTTACATGCTGCGTTGTGCATCATCTACCAGTCTGCGTCCAGGATACAGAACCAGCGCCGTACCTCATGTCGTCACAGGAGATGTTGTCGAAGAACGACTTGGACTTATCGTAGTAGCAGTTTGGGCCCAGCGGGTCGCTCTCGTCTTCGTTGTTGCCTTCACTGTTCTGGGTTTCCACTCCAGAGTCTCCCTTATCCTCTCCATTCAGAGCTTTCTCCGACTTCTCATCTGACAGACAAAAAAAATCACAGTTTAACTACAAAAACTGCTGGTTGTTTCTATTTTGTTTAATTAAAGAAATGTGTTCAGTTTTACATCCCAGTGATGCTTCCCTCAGATTTCCCAGTATAACCAGTTAACTCCAACCTTTCAGCTTCAGCTTGCTCTGGAACTCCTTCTCGATCTCCTCCTTGTTGAACTGGGCGTTGGCGCTCTCGAAGTCGAAGTCCTTCTCAAACTTCATGGGTCCGTCTCGCCGCACGTTGAAGCGGCCCCTGCCGTGATGACCGCCCCCCCGGCCGCGCCGGTTCGCCATGCCACCGCCACCTGCTGGAGACAGAGAGAAGCACAGCGTCAGCCGAGAGGAAGAGAAACGGAACAAATGGAAGAGATGCAGAGATGGAGTCGTAGAACAGGAGGTGAGAATGAAGAGCTGCAGGAGTTAGGATGCATTCACACCAGCCCTGTTTAATCCGCTTTAATCCAACTCTGGATTAGAAGGTTTCAAAGTGGGGGTCTCAAAAGGTTGTAGAGAAATTAAGGGGGGAAAAAAAGTAACTGAATCCCATAATTTCTATTTGAAATGTATTTGTTATTCAATCATGCTTTTTATTTTATTTTTTATAAAATGTACATAAAATAATTTATTTAAACATTCCTGATGCTTATTTTCAAATTGGCTGCCAGTCAAATTCATCTTTGCTCTTCCAGCTAGCGTTGCAAGCAAGAAATGTAATTTCTGGAAATTAAGTCATGATATATTATCTGAAAATAATTTTTTCCCCCACAGAACTCAGTCATATCTTGGTATGATCATGTCAAAACTATTGAAAAGCGAATAAAAAATGATCTAAAAGTTGATGTTTCTTGAAGAGGTTTGAATGCATATGTGAACAGCAAGCGAACCAGAAAAGAAAGTGGACTACAGCGCAGGGCATTCTGGGTAAAAACAACCAAAGCAAACACACGAGTCTAAAGAAATGACTCGTCATCTTTTACCAAAGACAAGAGAGAAATCCTAAAAATGCTAAAATCTGACGCCACTCTGTTTTTGTTTACATTTTGTGAAGAAGGAAGTTGCGCTCAGCGTCTTCTTCTAAGGTTTTCATGTTGTTTCGTTTCCGTCAGTGGTTCTAGGTGCAGCGCCCTCACAGGTGAGGAGGTAAACAGGTTTTTCAAAATGTTTGGATCGTTTGACAGTGCAGTGTGAAAGAGAACTGCAGCAGCTGAAAATGTAACAAATATTGCAATTATGGTCTCCATTCTAACCGAGTCTACCGGACTATCAGGTGTGAAAACACCCTTAGTGACAGAATGATGGAGGAGATGCAGAGTCTCCATCATCCCTGTGGAGATGAAGTCTAATAGAAAGATGGAGGGCATGCAGGATGGCTGCAGAGGGGAGCAGACTTTGACCTGTGGAGCGTTTACTGGGCTCCCTGCCTTCTCCTCGCGCCTGATCGCCCTCAGCTCTGCTCTGGACGTCTGATCCTGGAACAGCAACACAGTTTGAGTCTCCACACAGTGACATGGGAGCAGCTGCTTCACTAAACTCCGTCCTGAAACTCTGAATTCTGCAGCACAGCGAGAACATGGCGGCAGCGGTCTGAGATCAGGAAGCGTCTCTGTTGTTGTTTGGAAGTTTAAAGGGGCAGTATAATCCAAAATAGACTTTCTTGAGCTTTACATCATCAAAACCGTATTTTGAACATTGCCTTGATTATTTAATGTATGTTTGAGAAATCCTGCAATCTCCATGGCAACCATTCAGCTATGGAAAATGCCTGGGAGGACCTAGCCCCACCTACGAGATAAAGCTCCTCCTCAAAGCTGCAGTTTCCAAGCTTCCACCTCACAGAGCAGTCTTCTCCAACTCAGCTCCTTCAGACTAGCCAGCAGCAGTTAGCAGACACCTGGTGAGCTCATTCTACAAGCTACTTCTCAATGCAATGCTGGTAAAAACTTTGTTAAAGGGTCAATAAGTTGTGATGTGATGATGACTTCCTGTAGGTGGAGTTTGAAAAAGAGCAGGAGTTTTTAAAGACACAGAGTCCCAATTTCAAGGCTTCAAATTTCTTTTAAGTCGTATTTTATATATTCAGCATTTTAATAACAACTGAAGGTAAAACTGCTACGTGATTGTGCTACAAATGTGGATGGAATATACATAATACTGCCCCTTTAATCCATTTCCATGATGAACATGAGCAGCAGTCTGCAGCTTTCTGTCCAACAGACCCAACTGTTTTGTTTACAAAGCTCAGATTGGATCCCCAAGCTTGTTTTTATTTAGCAGACTGATTCTGGCACTATCATGGTCCCTGGTTGCCCTCCCTGTTTATCTTCAGAGACTGAAGGTTCTCACCTCTCAGACTGTCCACTCCGTCCTGTTGCTGGGCCTTCTGGCTGCTCTGAGATGGACCCGCTGGCGCGGCGCGGCCATGTGCCGGGCTTCTCCGTCCCAGACCGGGGGCTGGAGCCGTGGCGGTGGACGCCGGGACAGACGGGCCGCTCTGGCTCACCTTATCCAGGGTGGGACTCTTCCTGAGAGCTTCCAGACCTGGACTGCCGCAGCCTGAGGAGAACCAGCGAGGAGTGAGACAAATTAAAGATTCCCACTTACAAACCAGTAAGATTAGTAACTCCAGAGACCGGATCAGCCTTCCACCTGCTGGTTAAACAAAACAACACTTAAAAAACACAAAATCTAAAGCATTTTGTCTAGTTTCTAGAGCAAATATTTTCTTCCGCTTGAAAAGAGACTAAACTAACTTACATGGAGTTTTAATCAAGATATAGAAGTTTATTTTAAGTCAATAATTCCTTAATATTGATGAAAAATACTAGTTCCATTTCAATAATAATATTTCAACAATAATATTTCCCATGTTATAAGTGAAATAGGGAACCAGTACTTTTAAAATCAAATATTAAAGGAATTATTGGCTTAAAACAAGCTCCTATATTTTGATAAAATGTTACTTGTAAGTTAAGTTTTGCCTTATTTAAAGTGTACCAAAATATTCACACTAGAAACTAGATGGTAAGATTTGGTGATTTTACAGTGCAAGAAGAACATAAAATATGATGTTTGTGTATTTCAGCCATTTTCTCATAAACTTAGATAACCGTTCCTGCAAGTAAAGAGTTATGGGGTTAGTTAGCTTCCTGTCTGCAGTCTGAATTTCTGCAGAAAGAAAAAGTGAAGCAGTGAGAGTGAAAAGTCAGAGGCAGGTTAATATTCACTGCAGCAGGAAAACACCAGCAAAGTGTTTGTGGATCAACATTAGAAGGACAGGAAAACACCAGAGGACAGGAAGTGCCTCCATGTTTTAAAATTAACCATCACCCTTTCTCACACACCACCAGTGGTACCGATCCAAGAGTCCACTTCCTGCTGGTCTTTACCTGAAGTTAAAGTCCCGACAGAGCGCGAGTCAGAACCACTCAGACTGGAGTTCACAAAGAAGACTGTGGACCGCCCTGTATGGAAGAACAGCAACAGAACTGAGACCCGGAAACACTCTCTGCTCTGGACTGATGGACTGGAGAACACCCGGGGCGCATCGATACCAGAACACCAACCGACCACACACACTGAGAGCTGGAGCTGAGTCGAATCAAACCCAGTTCCTGACAAACAACCGATAACACATCCATCTGATGCTACATGTCTGATTGTTTCACCAGAATACTTTGACCTGTAGGTTAGGAGGAAACTCTTCCAGCCATCAAGAACTTCAGCTTTACGCACAGATCCCAGTTTGAAGAAATAATCACAGACTAGACGAGTTCATCTATCAAAGCTTTGCTCCCATTAAATCAACTTTTTCCTGAATCTAAAATCAACAAAACATGTCGAGGAAGCGGCGAAGGCCTCACACTGACGCCTCTGACCCGACGCCTCCTCACTTCCTGTGGCATGAAGAACGTGATCCAGAACCACTCACAGACTCTGAACCCTTGGATATCATGCCGCCCTGAAGCAGAAACTCCCCCACTGCCCTGACTTACCCACACCGACGGGTCCAAACTGGGGCGAGACCAGTGGGCTGGTGCTGAACTGGTTGTAGGCGGGAACCGGAGCTCTGTTGAAAAGGCCGTAGGAACCAGAGGACTGAAAGGGAGTCGGAGCCGAGGCCGCCGCTGAGGACGAGCTGGTGCTGATGGAGGACTGCAGAAGAAGAAACGCACAAGGTCAGGAGGTTGTGAAACTGGGTCAGAACCAGGGTTGGAGTAGTTTTTGGTTTGTCATCATAGTTTAGTTTTATTTTGAGGTGACTTTTTGTCTGCATAAAGTAAACATTTGGGACTCTCTTCTGGACCTATTAGAACTTATTTTCTACTTTTTGTCATTAAACTATTGCATGTTTAATTTAAAGTGTAAAATTGCATTGTTAATTAGAACAAAATGCCTCTGAGAGCCTTTGAGTAAAATCCAGTGTGATGTAAGAACAGAAATACCTGGACGATGGCCGGGTCCTGGGGGAGCGAGCACGTCGGTTTGGGCGGCTCACACACCGTCAGGTCCTTGATGTCACTGCCCCTGAAGATGATGTACTCAAAGATGTCGTCTCGGGGAGGAATGGGCCGGTCCGTCGGGCGATCCTCGGTACCAAAGGAGCGGACTGAGGCAAAGAAAACGCAGCATTTGAATCACAGTTCGACAGTTAGGAGGTGTGACAAAAAAAACAACAGAACAAACAAAAAAAAAACCCTTCCACATTCAGACTGAAACGTTAAACTAACATTAAAAGTTGCAAACAAAATATTGTCATTAGTAACTAATACTTTTTTTTTTATAATGTGTTTTGATTTGATTTATAGTAGAACCATAAACATGTAGTTCGTCATTGTTGTTATGTGTGCTTGTGGGTTATAGGTTAAGTTAGAGGGTAGGCTAATAGGTAAGCGTTTTCCATGTTTACATAAATAACTGAGGTTAAAAATTTTCCAATCTGAAACCTCCAAAAACCAAACAAAAAAAACATAGCAGCGTTTTGCGTCACCAAAAACTCAGTTTCCCTTTGGATGAGGGAAAAAAACTGTTAAGATTCTTACATTTTGGAAAAAAGGTGAGCCCTAACTTTGAGATAAATATAAAAAAAAGCTTCCAGCAGAGCTAAACATGGCAAATTAAAAGCCTATCTATCTACTTTCAGAAAGTCCCAAAAGGACTGTTGGGCACAAACACAGCAGCAAAATGGGATTTTTCTCAACAAGCTCCGGACACTTAAACATAAGAGATATATGATCTTTAAAAATCTAAGTACTGTAAGTAAGAAACATGTCTAGAGTTACTGTTTGTACTGGATTTAAATTCTGTTGTGCCTCTTGGATGACTTAACAAAATCACACATCGCTTCAATCATATTCTGGTATAAGTTTCATTTTCTTATTTCTGCCTTAGCAGGGAGGAAAAGCCACATTTCATTTAAATCTCTCGACTCAAACTGATTATGTGTGAACCCTGATTTGCAGCTAAGCCAGTGGGCCAGTCTGGTGACAGGCTGGATTTAGTCCTATTTTGATGTACAGTTTATAAACCTCAGAAGTCAGAGGATGTCCTTCCTGCACAACCATACATCTGAAGATGCTCTGAAATCAGATGTTTGTTTCTGTTTCCACTTTCCACAATTTCAAAGTTGTTTAGAATCCAGATAAGTTTACACTGGCCCAAATGAAATAAAAAAGGACTGTTAAAATTAATCAGTGCCTTGCTTTGAAACTATTTTATTATTAGAAATTTGATGACTGAATAAATTTTTAATAATTTTGCTAGTTTTTTTAAAATAATTATTGGATTTTGCATTAATTGTTCCGTGTAATTTCCCTTTACAGTCAATTAGAGGCCAGATCCAGAGTTATCTGGATCCCTCTGTTTATTTCTTCAGGGCCCTGATGAAGTTAGTATCTGATTCACCATTTCTGAATCAGCACTTCAGTAAAGGGCTATTCTCCATTTTTTAAGAACTCTGTCCTGCTGCAGAGCTAAGACTTTGCTAAAATATTATAACTATAACATCTAATTCCATGCTCATTATGACAATAAGCCTGTCATAATGAAAATAAGACAGGCTTATTTACATTATGAGCTAAAGGTCAAAAAGGGACTGTAGTTAAACAGTTTTGTTTGGATATATAAAATAAAGGGTTCCTAAATGAAAAAATACATTGAAAAATGTGTTGTTAGTGTTCAGACTACAGCTAATCTTTAATAGTGAATATGTCTTTTTAAAAAAAACAACAGCATACACCTTTAAACTGAAAGGCTATCAATAGCAAGCTAACTTCAGTCGCAGCAGTTAGCGCGCTTTAATTTTCCGTTAAACATCCACGCACCGCCTCCACTTCACTTTAGCCTCGAGGAAGCTCTTACCTTTAGCTCAGGTGAAACGCTTACCTTTAGCAAGGGCCACGGTGGAGTTCTCGGTGTCGATGGTGTACAAGATCCCCTCATAGCGAATCTCGGCCTTGGAGATCAGGCTGATCTTACTACCCAGATAAGGTGTCCCGCCGCTCATGGTGGCTCCCGCTTCTCGGCTCTGCGAACAGGAATAAGAAGGGGCCGATGCCTCCGAGCCGCGCGGTCAGCAGACAAGGGTTCAGGGGCGTCTCTCCCGGTGTTTTTCGATTCGATTCCCTCTGACGCTGACGCCGCTTTGCAGCTACAACATGGCCGCCTCCACCTCCATTGGCACAGCTCTGAGCGCGGAGGATAACGGGATTTGGAGTATCGCGTGACTTCGTGGCGCCGTGTATCATAGATCTATGATGAATAGAAATTAATTGAGTTTTGTTTTTAACCTAACATACGCATTATGAAATGCGAGTAAAAACTTAACATTTATATTTACTGGCGTATAATAAAACAATACAATGGCTCGTTCATCTGCTAACTGTTAATTAGCTACAAAAGACTAGAAACAAACCGCTTAAATTGAGTTTTTGATCTTATATTAGGCCTATTAAAATAATTTTCACATAATCTATGAAAAAAACTGACAATGCACAAAAATAGTATAAAATAAAGGACAACCGTTTAAAAAACATTTAAAGGAACGCAACACCTTATGATAATGCATAGGTCTTAATGGCAATTTGTTATAAATTGACGATAGGCTTAAGTATCTTATACATTTAACACAAATAATTTTAGCTTACTGACAGTTATAAATAATAATATGAGTGCATTATATTATTGTATTGTGTTATTTGGTAACTGAACAGTATTATTTTTCCAATGTTGTAAACGTCTTACTGTACAGTTTTTCTTATTTTTAAAATTATTATTTATTTATTATTATATTTTTAAAAATTTTCTGTGAATTTGTGTGCTCCCAACTGCTTTTAGATTGCTGGTGTGACACACCTAAATTTCTCCACTGTGGGAAAATAAACGGCATTTCTACTATTTCGAATTATTTATTATTATTTTATACATTTATTGGGATATCTTCTGTTTTATTTCCGATTCTCTAAATAATTAAAAACGTGCAACTTTGTTGCTTTGGAACTGTTTTTCCCACAGTTCTTGAAACATTTGGTACATCTAGATCTTTGATCCATCTAGATCTTTGCTCCGAATGCAGCCTGATCCTCGGCGCATGCGTACATTCTAAAAAACGATTTGCACAACAGCGAAGCATCAAAGATGGCGGGAGCCCCCGACCCGCTGGAGGACATGCTGTCCACCGAGGTGGACGAGAAGGCGGTCAGCGACCTGGTGGGCTCCCTGGAGTCCCAGCTGGGCGACAGAAACCTCCCCGCGGCTTCTGATCCGGACGAGAAGAGGGACGTGGCGGCGGTCGGCCGCCTCTCAGGGAAAGCGGGGTCTTCAGAGCCTCAACAAGGGCACCAAACCGCGGGGTCGACCCGGGAACCGGGCGCCAACCAGCCTCTGTCCGGGCAAACCGTTCCATCCTCTGTTACCGCCGGGGCAATAAGAAACACCGGAACCGGTTTGCAAGCGGCAGGAGCGCCTTCTTTGACCGCTTTACCCGTACCGGTAACTCTGAGCAGCCAGCCCGCTGCTAGCTTTCCCCGGGCTGCTGTCCTGGCTCCCAGCCCGGTGGAGGCGATCCGGACCTCTTCCCCCGGCTTACAGCCGCTGAACGGCAGCACCGGAGCCGGGAAAGTGGAGGGCTCACCCGGTGCCCCTCCACCCGGTGCGACCCTGGCTTCACAACCCGGACTCCCTGCCCCTCAATCCCCGGCGGGCTCCCCTGCTGTGACCCTACAGGGGCTCCCCAGCCCCGTGATCAGCACCGCCCAGAACGGTTTGGACCCGAAGGGTTCAACCTCCCTATCAGCCGCTCAGGTCCTGAACCACAACAACCCTCTAATGCACACCAAGATGCTGGTGACCAGCACCCCGGCTCCTCCTGCAGCCCAGGCCTCCATCATCCAGACCCAGACCGGATCCAGCACACCGCTCGCAGCAGCCAAGCCTGCCATCAACGGGGTGGCTCAGCCCGGGGTGAGGCCGCCCGGTGCTGCTGTTGGGGCGGCCGCCTCCATCCAGCCGCAGAGACCCCAGCTGGTGACCGCCACAACCCGGCCGGCTGCCCCACAGACCGCCCTGGCTGTCCGGCCTCAGCAGCAGACGACCATCCAGCTGCCGCCCGGCTTCACCATCCCTCCAGGTGAGGAATCTGCTTATGGTCGGTTCTGTGATGGTGGCTTCTGGTTCTGGATGAACAATTCAAAGATCCAAACGCTCTTACTCAGCTACACTGCAAAAACACTTCTTCTTATCAAGTAGAACAGTTTTAATAAATAAGTCCTTAATATTGGCTGACAAAGTACTCGATCCGCTGGAAGATGGAACATTTTTCTATAAGTGAAAAAATCTGAAAGTGAAACAATTAATGGGGATAAAACAATTTTTGAAATATTTGCCAACTAATTTAGTAATTGATTAATAGTTAAGACATACTTTATGGAGCATACAGACTCCGGAGCATCTGGAGTCTTTATTTTCAATCATAACAACATATTCAGAGAATTAATTAAGCCAAAACTGTACAAAATATCTATATTTTCCACTGTCTGTAAATGTTTTACACAGAAATCATCAAGTAACGTAGTTTAGCTTCTCCTGGTTAAATTCTGTAAAATAACAATAAAATACTATTTAGTAACTTTTGCTTTACAATTATTAATCTGTTAATACAAAAAAATAATCAACAGTTCAGTCTTGCACTATACTGATGTGAAGTCAGGCAGCAAGGACTCTTCATGTTGATGTTGGAAGTCATTTTTAGCTGCAGATGCGTCTTTTGCTACTAATGATCAAGCAAATGCTAAAGGAATGCTATGTTGCTGCCTTTTAAGTAATATTTATATTCTTATTTAAAAAAAGGAATTGAATTATTTTAATGCATGTACAAAATTGTACAAAAGATGTAAGTGGCTAAATGAAAAATTTGCAGAATATGCCAATTTTTTTTTTGTCAATTAATAGCCAGAATAATTGTCAGAGTAATCGATTGCTAAAATCAATGTTACTTGAAGCCCTAAGTTTAAGATTGACTGTTTTTAAAATGAATATTTAGGAATTATTTACTTAAGACAAGCTTCTATATCTTTCTCAAAAGTTAGTTAAGTTAGTTTTGTTTTATTTCACGTGTACTCAAATATTTGCACTAGAAACTAAACCAGAAATACTTGGTAAGATTTTGTGTTTTTGCAGTGTAGTAATAATTTAATAGCAAAACATGATTAAAAGAAGATTTTTTTTCCCACAGAATTTGAACTAGGTGAAGTTAAAACTAAACCACTTGAGTTTTAGGTGGAACATATTTACGAAGTTTTATTTTTTAATTTCATCTTAAATGCTAATGTATGTATTTGTTTGTACAGTTTTTGCGTAATTGCTGCTCTGACTGTTGTTCTTTCAGCAAATAGCCTTTTTTTGAGTCTGTATACTTCAGTTAACAATTAATCGATTACAACATTACTTGAATACTTCATTAAGGGATTCGTCATGATTAATCTGATTAATTGTTTCAACTCTAATAATTTAATCTCAAACTGGACGTTCTTGTTACTTTTTCCCAAATTTTCAGGGTTGATCTGCCTGAAGTTTTTCATGTTTCATCCTAAAGCACAAAAACAAACTGTAAATATTCATTATCTGCTTGATTTCATTTGTTCTCAATTCTCCATTCTGTCCAGTTGGTTCTGATTTCCATCCAGCTGTAGAACCTCTTCGATCACTTGCTTTGTTTCTTCTCCTGCAGGTATGGTTCTGGTCCGGACCGAGACGGGTCAGCTGGTCTTGGTTCCTCAGCAGGCTCTGGCCCAGGCTCAGGCCAAGCTGCAGCAGAGTCAGACGGTGGTCACCCAGAGACCCGCAACACCGCTGGCAACATCGACTATCCGGGTCAGCACCGCCACCACGGTGAGTTTGATACCATCAGAACTTGACTAAGATCTTCTTCATAAATTCTGGAGTTAATCTGTAATTCCAGTAAAATCAGAATCAGGTAATTGTATTCTGAAACAAACCATAACTCGTCTGCAGGCGCCTGGAGCCCCCCAGGCGGTCCGGCTGGCTGCACCCGCTCCTACCAGAATAGTCCAGTCTCCTTCCACCACCTCTGTTCAGGTAAGTTATCCTGCTGAGAGGTGGAACAGGTAAAGACACAGATCACAGCCCAACATAAAACAGAGTAGGAAAGCAAACAATTAATAAACTTATCATTGATTATCGATTAATGGGTTATTAAATTAAAATGAGTTTCAGTCGTTAACAAATCACATCCGCTTAGTCCTTCTTTTAGTGTTGTAGTTCAGCTGCCGTCCAGCAGGGGGCACCGCTGGTCATCCTGAAGCGGAGCCATTGATACAGAAACAAAGCGATACAAAACATCCGTTATTCAAGAACAGAAAAGAGAAATGGTCCAGTGGTCCACTTTATGTGGTTCTGTTTTGATATATAAACACTCAACAAGCTCCTTAAGTTTCACGTTAGCCGAGCTGCTAGAGGAACAGCGCTAACTTCTCAATCAAAAATTACTGATGTCCTCCAAATGCGAGGATGATGTCAGAAAAGCGGAGGGGAAAACTCAGGAAAATTGTAATATGATGGGGGGAGACATTATGCCAATAAGCACGGCTAATTTTGAGGTCTGTCGGGAATTAATCGACTTCATGGAGCGAAGTTTTATTACTTCAAGAGCAAATACAGAAGGTGCATAACGTATGTTTTTATGTTATGAAAATTTAGCCCTTTATTGTAAGGAAAGATGGTTGTTGTCCCACTTCATACAGGAGAAAACTCAGGTTTTTAAGAAAATTTGCCACTTATCAATAAATTGTAAGATGATATTAGCTCAATTAAGTTTACATTAATAACTTCCATTCCTATTTGCTAACCAATAAGCTGAAACATTGACAACATTTTAGGGTTTTTTTTTTTCACTTCCTGATTATTATTTTTGGGAAATTGGGCAAAAATCTAAAATAATTGCCCAAATTTTCTTTACAAAGTAATCCAATTTTAGTCAAATTGGATGGAGGCATTTAATAAAATTAATTTATACCACAGGCTCTCACTTGGATTTAGTTAGGACTTTGACTGGGTCATTCTAACACATGAATATGCAGTTCCATTGGTTGGATCTAATCATGTCTCTTTGTTTCTGAAGCCCCTCGCAGTTCCCGCTGCCGGAGCCGTGAAGATGCCGCCGCCTCAGAAAACCTCCACGGTGATCACGGCGGGGGTGACGCCCGCCGCCAAGCCCACACCGCTACCCGGCGGCGGCGCCACGCCCCCTCCCGCTGCCCCGCCTGGCGCCAGGGTCACCGTGGTGTCGCAGGTCGGCTCCCGTCATTTTCTAACATTTTCGAACGTTTCCGACTTCCCGCTGTTGCTTTGTTTTTCACACGTATTTGTGCCCAACAGGAAATGCAGGAAAACGTGAAGAAATGCAAGAACTTTTTGTCCACGCTCATCAAGCTGGCGTCACATAATTCCCCATCTCCCGATACGTCCAAGAATGTGAAGACCCTCGTTCAGGACCTGCTTGTAAGCTGCCAAGATCCTTTTGCTGATGCATCCTAGGGCTGAGCGATAAATCCGTTTTATTGATTAACCGAATCTTTGGTGTTTGAAGACTTCATTTTTGGAAAACTTGGGTTTCAGTAGTTCAGAGAGATGTCAGCACGCCCAGAACCGCCATCTTGTTTGACAAGCATGTTTTACAGCTTATATTTATTTGGACTCAGTTCAACTCTACAACAGAATATTAAGGGCAGACTAAGATTATCTTTAGAATAAAGTCATAACAATACCAGAAAAAAGTTTATTCTGCTCATATTGTGACAATATTTTCATAATTAAACAAAAATTGTCATAGTCTGAGCCTGAGACTCCATCGTACAACTGACAGACGGGATGACTGAAATAATAAATGTTACTTGTAATTCCTTTTTGAGAAAAGAAAGCAAGGAAAAAAATGGTCTAAAAAATCATCAGATTGTATTTTTAAGCCTTATTGCCCAGCTCTACTCCAGATGCTTTTCATGTCTTCATGGTTTCCTCTTGTAACCTCTTGCTTTTTGTTCCTGTGACTTAATTTCCTAAAACTTGAACTTGTCTGTCTGTTACATCCCTGAACACTTTGTCTTTGTGCCGTTATGTTTTATGTTCGTATGTCTTCACGTCTTTGTGCTCTAACATCTTTTCAGGACGCAAAGATCGAACCCGAGGAGTTCACGTCTCGGCTGCAGGCTGAGCTGAAGTCCTCCCCACAGCCCTACCTCATCCCCTTCCTCAAGGTACCTGACCTGAAAAAGTACATATTTCTACTGTTAAAGCTGCATTTGCAAATAAGGTTAGCTGATTCTAATTGCTGTGGTAATTGAACTTTGTTTTTTACTGTTATTAATCCTAATATTTTTTTAAGAATTCTAAAATTTTAACAGTGGTATTAACTAGACCTTAATGATTATACATGTCAATAACTACATTTATAAAAATATAAAATTAGATAAGTGAAAATACTGCTACTTACAGTAATTTCATGTTAATAACTGTTATTAGAGTTTAATGAATGTTTATCAGGATGTAACTATGGTTATTAGAGGTTAATAACCATAGTTGTTGGTAAAGGAGTGAATAGGGCTGTAATGATTAATCGTGACAAATCGATTATTGAAGTGATCGTCAATTAATTTAGTAATCCACTCATTATTAACTGGACTCTAAGAGGCAATTTGATGAAAGAACAACACACTAAGAGAAGTAATTAAGTAAAAAATATAAAAACAACAATATAAAATAAAACAATTTTGTCTGTAAATATGTTCTACCAAGTTTTATATTCACCCCGTTCAAAAAAATTATATAAAGCACCTTTTGATGTTGTTTATTAACAGATTAATATAAAAAATAATGACTAGGTCATCTCTACACTTACTGATAAGTCAAGCAGAAAATCCTGAGCTTTTAACATGTTGATGTTAGAAATAGTTTTTAGCTGCAGATTCATCCTTTGCTACAAACGATGAAAGCCTAAATCAATCTGTTATTGCATTTTAGGCAATAAATGTTAATTTTCTTATTCTAAACTAAATGCAATTATGTTTATTTGCAAATTTAACTTTCAGAATAAACGACTAATCAAGTAATCTTTAGTTGCGGCTCTAGTACAAAGTTTTGCATTGCGCCCACATAGACATTTTGCATTGTTTAGGTTAAGAAAACATGAGGTTCTGTAATGTTATCTAAGATAAAATCTGCTGATAAAATCACCAAACCTCTACCAGCAGCTTCCTGCAGTGATGAACTTTGTGTGCATCTCCTCAGAAAAGCCTCCCTGCTCTGCGTCAAACTCTGCTCAACAGCCAGCAGTCTCTGACTACGGCTCCGCCCACCACCTCTGCTCCGCCTCCAGTCGCCCCCGGCTCCCTCACCGCAGCAGCCATCAGGCCGCGGCTGCCCGTCAACGCCACGGGAACCACGGTCCGCCTGACTCCACCCATCACAAACACGGTAACACTCAGCAACCTGTCCTTCACTGCTTTAGTGGTTTTTACATGCAAGTGTAAACGTTGAGTTGGGGGGCGTGTAAAAATAAAAAATTTTACTGGATGATAAATTGTCCCAAAAATTATTGCAATACATGACAATTATGGTTTTGAGACCATTTTTAAGTAATATGTTGGTAATGGTGTAATAAATGAAAGTTTGATCTCTCAAAGATCAATTTTGTGCAGAACATTTAACACCAGAACTGGAAGACATTTTGAATTTCCATAACAACAAATATAATGAATTATGAAGACTTTGTCAACAAAATTGTCCTAGTTGAGGTTTTTAGCAACAAGGCAGCTCAAAATGCTTAGACCAAAACACCAGACTGAAGACTTTAGTCATGCAGTTTTTGGCGGAAAGAGAAAATGATACATCATGCAAATGGAAATTATTGAGTTTGTTTTAATTTAAACAATAAATAAAGCAGAAATATAAACAGTCTACAGCCGTAACCATAGATAAAAATAGATTATGAACTCTCTGTGAACAGATTTGCCCTTCACAAAGTATTAATCAGAATGGAAATTATTGAGCTCATGAAAGTTTATTATGTGATTCATTTTATTAATTGTTTTATTGCTTATTGTGACAGGTTTAGGGATGGTTACATCCAACTTATTTGGATTTAAAGTGACAAGCTTTATTCTGAAAGGAGCTCAAAATAAGCAGAACTGAGACTGAAGTCTTATTGTCTAAATGTGATCTTCTGCAAAAAGTGTCATGAACAATATTTGTAAAGCCCATGGAGCAATCCTAACCTGTTCAAAGAAACATAATATGTCAGCATTAATATGTCTAAACAAGGTTGTGATTTCAGTGGTGATTAATAATAAACATGGTGATGTTTTGTTTTCTGCTGCAGGCTGTGGGCAGAGCTACAGTCCAGACCATCCAGACCCGTTCTCCTGTGGTCCTCAGTCAGCAAATCAGACATCCAGGTGAGGCTGGGTGCTCCGCTTTGTGTTAAAGCTGATAAAAATGGCTGACTGAAATCCTTGGAAGTGCTTGAATTTCAATTAGGTGTTTTCAAGGACTGGAAAATGCTTCATTTCTGTATAAAGTCTTTCAAACAGCCTATTTTTGTATTAAAGTGCAATTTAAAGTTTAATTAAAAGTCTAACTTTGGAAAATGTTACAGTTGAATATTTGCCGTTGGGAACACTTAACTATTCCCAATGACTCAATGAGTTATTGATCAGTGTAATTGAAATTAAGGTTCCATATGTTCAAGTTATTGAAATTGGGAGACTTTTTTGTTAAATTTTGGGGTTTATTCCTGGACCAGTCCGGTGTGTAAGGCAAGAGATACATTTCAATTAAATTTAGTTATATTTTAGTTTATCTTGTCCCTGCTGCAGAATGTAGAATACTATAAAAATACGTTATTAATAAATAGTAAATAATGTCATATAATAGTGAATTGAAATGTCTTTTTGTGTTTTTGTTATCATCAAAGTGGAAAAGTTTGAAAACTTACATTGAAAATGCTTAAAAGGTTCTTGAATTTTACTGTGGAGAAGTGAAAGATACATTCAGACCTGTCCTCTCTGAATCGTCTCTCTCCTTGCAGCCACACTCTTACGGGGACCCACCACCATGGCAGGTAAAGCTCCTGTCCACCTGGCAGCTCAGGCCAATCAGAAGAAACCGACTGACCCCGGAGGCGGGACCTTCAGGTGGGTTTGATGTCCAATCAGCACCAGGAACAGAAACTTCATACTAAACCTGGCAGATAACTGGTTTTACAGCCATTCTGAATGTTTCTGATTCAGCTTCAGAAATAATCACCTAATCACAGCTGAATAAATTAAAAATAAACACCAATAATTGTGTATTTGAGTCAGACTGTAGGGTGAAAATAAAAAGCTCATTCAGCTTCAGCAGCTTTATTAGTGGTTACTATAGTAACAACCAGCCTGCTTTTAGTTTTACTGTAATTACCAGTGAGCTTTTTAATGCAGGTCAGATGTGTAACTTTTCTCCTGGTGATGAGAAATAAATAAGTGAATAAACGTCACAGTGAGCTGGTGAGCCGGGCTTCGTCTGCTCAGTTTCATGTTTTAGTCGGGATGTTGAACTTCCAGTCATTCTGTCAAATCTAAAAGTTGTGACTCTCTCTGAACTTCCACAGAGACGACGATGACATCAACGATGTGGCTTCAATGGCCGGGGTCAATCTTAACGAGGAAAACGCCCGTATCCTAGCGACCAGCTCAGAGCTTGTCGGCACCAAGATTCGGTCCTGTAAAGATGAATCGTTTCTGCCGCCGGGCCTTCTGCACCGCCGCGTTCTGGACTCAGGTCAGTACATCCATCATTTAGTTAATATAATATATTTCTCCTCACCAGCAGAGGGAGCCACTGCAGCATCAATTGCGTTGTCAATGCTGCATTATGGAGCATTTTCAGTGTCATTAATTGAGAGCATTGGATGCTTAATGGTTTCTTTCCAACCAAGCTGTTCGTGCTGCCAGAGTGGTTCAGTTCTGATGGTTCTCATGGTTCTGTTTGGTTCTGCTCCCCAGCCAAGAAGCTGGGCGTGACGGAGGTGCCTCTGGAGGTCGTGAACCTCATCTCGCACGCCACCGAGTCCAGACTGCGCTCGCTGCTGGAAAAGGCCTCTGTGATCGCTCAGCACCGCGCGGACGGCGCAAAGGTGAGAGGTCATAGACAACATGGGAATAACATGTATACAGTGTTTTTACAGAATAAACCCGTTTTGGTTTAAGATGGGAGAGTCCAAATGTTTTGCATCTCTGGTCAAAATACTCAGGAGGCATATTTTCTTTAAATTAAAAATGCTAAATAGTTTTATTTGCATTTTTATCTCATTTTGCTCAGCAATAAATGAAACTTGCAAAGTTTATGGATGAAATGAGTTACAAAACAATTAATTCTTGTAGATTTGCCTAAATAAAAGAAATATAATTAGTGTATTCCTGATAAACCTTTGCTGTGTTTGGCCAAGTTTAATAAATGCTTGTTCCCAATTGTATTTTTTAAAATTCTTTTCCCTTCGGAATCAAAGTATTTTGGATTTTTTTAAACTTAATTTGAATTTAAAATAACAAAAAAGTAAAAGACTTTTTGTAACTAACATTTTCTATTTAAGAGGAAAGAATTTAAAATCTCATCCGAAAAATACAAAAAGGGTCCATTTGGTTCAAATCGCATTTGCTGGAGAGCGAAAGTTTTTAGAATAGAATAGAATAGAATTCAACTTTATTGTCATTGCACTGTCACAAGTACAAGCAACGAAATGTAGTTTGCAT
>CAEFZY010072021.1:0-30327 GCA_903066815.1 Brachyrhaphis roseni
ATCCAATAACTTCCCATAATTTGCTTTGTATAATTTGGAAACATCCGTGGTAATATTGATTCCCAAATATCGAAACCAATAATTAATATTTTTAAAAGGTTATTTTCTTTACAGATACATCATTCATTTTATTTATAGGTTTTGTTGTGAGTGGTTTTTATTTCTGTTTTGTTCATTGGTTTTGGTTGTCATGTTTTGGATATTTAAAATATCTTCCATTTCAGTGATAAAGGTTCTGTACACAATTAAAATTTATTGGTCTTTGAGAAGATGGCCTTGCATTTTTATTCCATTGTCAATATATTACTTGAAAGTGGTCATAAAACAACAATATTATTGATTATTTCAATAATTACTTTGACAATTTATTGTACAACAAAAGTTATTGTGACAGGCCCAATGCTATTTTTTTTGCAGTACATCCATCGCTGCCTACAGTCAAAGCCTCACAAGCACAAAAATAACTTTACAGCATACAATCTATTGTAAAGGCTAGATTGAGTGTTCAGGATATTAATTAGTGCAGTTAATGACCAGTATTCTACTTTTGAAACAATAGGAATAAAAGTTGCCTTCAGTTCTAATCAAATCGTATTGGCTATTTATGTTTTTCATTGCTGTATAAACCAGTTTTTACACAGGTTTTCACGCTGTCATAATTTCATACTGGGTCCATGCCTAATACTGCACTCTTAAAGAGGGAAAAGCAATACTGTGGGATTTGGCAAGTAGCTCCAAAAAGTCAGCAAACATTGTGAACATCCCCAGAGAGAAATAGTCATGAATATGTAGTGAAGAGGCAAATATTGAAGGTTAGGAAGGCTTGATAAGACAAGAGAAAGGCTTTGCCTCCCCAAGCCCTTGTTAAACTTTTACTGTTATTGTTGATTAGATGCAGCTTTAATTTAATGTGCACTAATTAAATTTGAATTATTGATTATATATGATCTTCCTTTTAACTAACTAAATGTGTTCCACCTGAGATTTAGTTTAAATGGGATTTCTGTGTTTCCGCTTTATTACATGAAACTAATATGACTGGGCTGATTGGAGTCATGATAAACACATCGGATGTTTAATATCCAGCCTTTCATTGGACTCAACAAAACTCGGATGTCCCCCAAAACACTTGCTCTTCTGACTGTAAAAGCGAGCCAAGGCAGCTTTCATCTTTCGCAGCACAGAGACTGAAATTAGAGTTTCATTTGAGTGTTTTGCTATACAAAGCTGGCCATGGAAATAACATTGTGGTGTAAATAAAATAAAATAAAAAAAAATCAAGACATCAGACAAACATCGTTCCCCACGGACACCAAAATTGAATGAGAGCATGCACTGGCTGGTACTCATTATGACGGGCTGACAGGGGTAATTGAATTTGCCTGGAAAACATTCACTTTATTTTCTGACAAACCTTTTTGGGTTTTTGAAAAAAGAGCAACAAGACAGTCTGATTTGAGCTGGTTGTGTTGCATTTTTCACTATTCTGAATACTAAATGAAACATTTAAAAGCCGTGGCCGATAGGAAACCGCGTCTTCTGATGCCTTGTTGTATAATTTGTCCAAACATTGTGTACATTATGTTCTGTATGTTATTTTTCATGACCTATTTTAGCTTGTGAAGCTGTTAGTTTAATCATCCAATATTTTTCAAAGCCTAGGATGCAGTCCAAATGTTCGAGGAACACAAGTGCTCATATCTCAGCATAAACTTTCTGAGGTGTTTCCAAATATCCAGCATGGAACATATTCTCCATAATAGATATTATGGTACTGAGGCTGCAGCTTCTCCTCTCTTAGTCTTCTGGAAACTATCAAGTTTGATTTTGAGCTTTAGGATTTGTGTAAAAGCTGGCAAGATTTCTGAAACAATGGTGGGTGCAATAACAAATTAAGTCAGGGGAAAAAAATGTTTTTTTTCCTTGTTTTTTCATCTGCTGCCTGTAATTCAGATTCTTGTTAAATTGTTCCAAGACAGGGTGGCTGACAGGCAGCAGTGTATTTTATTGTGATATTCTTGAACTGCATACACTGCATATCCTAATCAATCTAATGGAAATCTCATGAAGTATTCTTCAATCCATCATCTGATAATATAAAGAATATGGCACAACTACACACCTTCCCAGACATGACTCTCTACCTAAGCTCAGATCCTAGTCAAAATAGAGCGATAATAACAGAACCAACCAGGAGGCCCAGGTAACTTTGGTGGAGCTACCGAAGCCCAAATTGAAGAATGGCAAAAAAAAAATAAAAAGGTTGCCAGTCCATCACATGGCAACACAGAGACAAACAGGAGAAGAAACAATGCACACACAGTTTTAGAGAGAGCAGCTGATCTAACAGTCATGTTTTAGAACTGTGAGAGAAGCACACGGAGAACATGCTAACTCCATGAAGAACGACCACAGGCCGAGTTTTGAACCCGTAATATCTTTGGTGCAAGGCAACAGTGCTACCAACAGCAGCGATAGCGTGTTAAGCCATACTTCCAAAAAGAGTTTTTCACTTAAAAGCTTAAGGAATATCAGCAAAAAACAAAGTTGTAATTTCTATGAATAATGGAAACCATTGTCAGTGCTTCACACAGCAGCTCGGGAACCAGTGAGAATGAAGAGAGGAATATTGACTGAAAAGGCCAAATATTCATGAAATTTAAACAAACTATTTTATTTTGAAGATGGGAAAATTTGACACACATTTAATGGACAAACCACACTTTGAGAACACATTAAAATCACATGAAAAGTCACTTGCTTTTGACGCCTCTGGCTCTCCATACTGGAGTGCATGTACCCGAAGTGCTGCATCGTCTACAGGGACGCCAGAGGTTATTTACTGGGAGCAAAGGGAAGAGAGAGTCGTGTTCCAAAAAGCAACTTAACAATCCAACAATTTTTAAACAACAACGTTGTGAGAAAGAAAAATTCAGATGGAGTGCAAAATCATAACTACAGTGTCAGGATGCTTCACAGCTAAGTTCTGTTGCAAAAAATGTTAATATAATATTTGCTCCTGCTGATAATTTACCAACACTATGTTGTGGAAAAAAATCAATTGCTAGGTGGAAATCACTGCCAGGTTTGTCTTATACCATGTGCATGATATGAGATCATGAACAGGTCAAATTAAAGCTCCCACTGAAGCTCAGAGTCTGTGTGGATTCTGTCAACAGCCAGACAAGTTTTATGTGGAGGACAAAAAAAATCCTAAACACTGGAGACAGTCTGGCCCCTGCACATTTTCAGGAAACAATATCTAACCTTGAGTGTGAAGCCCAGAGATGTTCATTTGGTGAGCGTTCATAAGCACTTAGAATAAAGACATAGCATACCATGACCATCAGATTACTAAAGTCATAATGACATAAACTTATAATAAAGTCTTCCACTGTAATTCCAAAACATTGTGAGAAGAGATAAACAATTTTTGGACAAACAATTGTCCAAAGACACAAATAAATTACCAGATTAAAAATGACAACCTTTCTCCATAGTCATAGTCTTCTTTAAACTGACATTTAAATGTTTTTTTTTTAATTTTTTTATTGAACTGATAAAGAGTTGTAATCTTAAATCTCATGTTTTCATTAGCTTTATATGTAATAGTTGTTAAGATTTCACTGTATTTAACCATTAACTATTATATCAAAAAACAAATGCATTTCAAAATTTAAATAAAATGACTATATAATTGTGAGGAAGATTTTAAACTGTTATAAATCTTTCTGGTAAAACTCAAAGGAATCATCTTTAAGTCAATCAGTCTTTGAAAAATAACTGATGTCTAAACATTTTTTAATTATAGATTGCTTATTATGGCATTTCTGTAGTTTTATTTTATTTTATTTTTTTAAGGAAAAAATTAACAAAACCATGACTCCTAATCCCGGAGCAAACCAGATTGTGGATTTTGTGAAACGTTCCACCACAAGTTTACTTATGAAGTCTTTGTACATAAGTTTGAATAGATTGCTTTCCTTTCAAAGAATGATAAAATTGCTTTGCAAAAACCTTTAGGGTTTTCTTCAGTCTTTGAAGAAACTAGTCATAGATGCATAAGCTTGAAGTGGTTGATCCAGTAATCACTTTACTTCTTAAAGACTGCAGCTGACAAAATACCAGGTGGGTTTCATTGGAGTAGAAGAAATGCATTCTGATTAAACTTGCTTTAGATTCTAAAACAACTACACAATCTGCATCATCTTTGAAAGGTGTATCAATAAAATAAACTGCTAAAAAAGTGCAGTTTGCTGTGAAAGACACTAAAATACAAAAAATGTAAAACATCAGAAGTAGGTAAAATAAGCAGGAGTCTGCTACCTCCTTACAGATTTAATGCGTTTTAAATTGCACTCTTCCTCTGCAGTGCTTTCAAGCAGCCAACTGAAGAATTACAACCACCATCTGTTCGTGTTGATGTACATTAATTCACATTTTCTCTTTCACATTTTTGGCAATTTGCATTAAAACTCACTCTGTGTTTCTGAATGTGGCTAGTTTACCTTTGGGTCTGCTTCAGTTTATGTAGTGTCACATTATTGTTGCATAAAGTCATTTTAAGTCTGAACTTGTGTATTCGCAGATAGAAATGATCACTTTACAGGGCTTTTCTCAATGCAGACAAGTGCTGGTGTTATGTAGCTGACCATAGCTTGAACATACAAGGTATTTCGGATTTTTAGAATGTTTCAATACAATAGCACTGTTTTTAAATAAAATATTGTTGAACTAAGTGTCAAAATGACAAAAATGAGCGAGTTGTAAACTTATTTTACATTCTGTTGACATTAAATATTTCATGAATTATTCATATTAAGAAGTCATTGTCTCTCCACAAGCAGTTTTTGAGGCAAGAATAAAGGAGCCAGCTGACCGCCATGCTGATACACGAGATAATGTTCCCATTGATATTTTGCATGTCTCAGTACACAGCTAGTGCCTAATTATGGAAGCATAATAGCGTTTACTCTGCTGTTTTTCTTGTGTAATTAATCTTTTGACTGAGCGTTGATGAAGCCTTGTTCATATTGCTTTTATCTAATGTGTTCACAGTATGAAAACAGCATAGCATAAATGTTTGAGTGAGGAAGATATTAATGCTCAAAGAAACACATTTGATGTAAAATTAGAAATGGCTGAATGTAGGTTTTATTATTAGATCATTGCAAGAGGCAAGATTGCTGACTTAATGCATTGGAGTAAGCTTTCCTGTCAGGTACTCTAATTCACTCACACAGATGTTTATACTGGAATGTAGTAGGTGTGGTACTACAAGCTAGTTTTTCACTTCTGATTTGACATTTTGCTACTATTTGCACCATTTTACCTGAAGATGAGAACTTTTTCTTTTATTAAAACAGCCTAATAGTCCGTCCTCAAGCTTCTCACAATAGTTTGCTGGATGTTTGACCCATTTCTCCAGACAGAACTGGCAAATAATTGGATGGTAGAGTTATCGTTTATCTGGAAGGCCCAATGTGCCCAACCTTTGCCATCTTTAGTAAAGTCTTGAGATTTTGCTTCAATATTTTCACATAATGTTTTTGTTAGCATTACCATCAATATTATAAAGTGAACCAGTTCTTCCTGCAGCAAACTCCAACAGGATATGATGCTGTTCTCAGAGTTAGAACTTTTTTTCCTTTGTTCTTCAAATGTCAAGGCAGACATTTTCAAATTTAGTTTCATCAAATAAATGTCATTCTTTCTTTACTCAATGCATTTGTAGAATAACATAATCTGACTTTTATATTGCTTGTGATGAAATGGCTTCTTCTTCTCTGAGTGGTCTTTCAGCCCATGTCAGTAGAGGGCTTGCTCCACTGAATATAAATACACTCTCTCACCAGTACAAGTCAACATCTCACAAGGCCTTTTTTTGTTCTGGGTTTGCTTCACACATTTTGCACCAAAACACATTCGTCTCTTGGACACAGTGTATTCCCTGATGGGGCCGATGGTTCCACATTTCAATCATGTTTATACTCGGACGTAATTGTTTGACCAGATGAAAGCGGCACCAGCTGAAAATTGTACCCAAGGATGAATCAGAATTGTGGAGCTGCACAATTCCCTTCCTGCCATTTTTCTGGATTTCTTTTGGTTTTTGCAAGATATTTTTTATTTATGAACCTAACTCTACAGTATGTCTTCGTTTTTTCTTTCATGACATAGTGTTGTCAATTAATGACAACTTCTTGGGTGAATTGAGAGCTATAATATAAAAAAGTAATTTAAGTGAATATTTTTTGAAGCCACAAAAATGTATAACCTTCACCAAAGAACATTTAAAGAACATCATGCACTTTAGACTTCCACCACAGACTGCTAACATTAATGCAACATAATCCTTCGTGTTGTCCAGCGCTACTGCCTTTTCCAATTTTTATTTTTGAAAAATCAGAGCTGTGTGCGATCTTTACTAGTGATTTCTGAGTGACCAGAGGCAGCTTGTCTTTGCTCGTTTGTGTCAGGAATGCTTTGTGAAAGCCGCACTTTTTCCTTCCACCAAACTTCATTAACTTGCTTGGATACAAGACTGCAACCAGCCATCTTCTTTAGCAATGAACTAACAGTGGCTGTCTGCTGAACAGCTGTCAAGTCAGCAGTCTTCCCCATAAGATTAAAACGTGTGATAATTCTGATTTTCACTTTTCAATTTGGTTTAAAATCACATTTAAATGATAAACTACTGATTTGTCATAAACATTACCAAGGACTTGACATCTTTTAGAGGGTCTTTTAATGCCTTTTCAAATGAAACTTTGTCTTTTGTTATTTTTGCTTACAAAGTTCAGTGTGTAGATCATGGTTCAGAAATTAGAGGAGAGGGGTTTTACCACAGTCTGCATGTTCAGCATTTTACACTGAAACGTTGATTTCTATGCTTCTCCTCCTCCAAACTGGCAAACTATTGAATGACACCTTTTACAGGAGAGCTGCCAGAAGTTTTGGACACATAACTGACAGTTATTTGTCTCATTTTATACAAACACCGCTTGACAAAAATCTTATTTGTCCGAAAAGCATGTCGGGGCTGCGCTAAATGAATTGGATTTGCCTGGGGAGGACAGGGGAGGCAGCATTATTCCTTTGCTCTTCACTAACGCATGAACGCGCCTCATTATCGCAAGGTGGAAAAGATTAGGAGCAAAGCGTTTTTCAGCAGCAGGAACAACGGAACAGTGTCGCCTGCTCGCTGTTCGCGCGCACCAAGCGAACTGTTCGGCTACATCCGGCGAACCGGGCACGTCTAGAGGGCGGGCTTCGCCTGCCGTAGTCAAAAAGGGTCCCGCTTCGACTGGCTGCTCTCATTGCAGTCCAGTCTGCCGAGCGGAGCACAGCGGAGCGGACTGACAGAGAAACCAGCCCCGGCTCCATTCAAGGATTTTTTTTTTTTTTTTTTTAAACCTCCTACAGTTCGTCCTACAACACAGGACCGATAAGGACTCGCACCTCGCCTTCCGTGGAAAATGTTCCTCTTGCAGTACACGGGTACATTATTTTCCAAGTTTCATCCTACTCTCGCTGGCTGTTTTCCTTCGGTGTCCTCTTCCCGTGTTGTGTTGATAACGAGGGGGTGTTATTGTCACTCTGCTGCAGGCTACAGCGGGTGTCTCTGCACGCCTCTTACCGCAGCGTTTCGGGACATTTATGTGCGCATCTTTGTTATTTTGGTGTAAGTTCCAACTGCGAGCCGGAGGATTCAGTTGCCCGAAGTGGTCGGGCGTTTTCCAGCTGTTGAGACCGCGATGCAAGAGAGCAGGGCAGCCTCTCGGTCTCAGTGTGGCTGCACTGTTATTTCTCTTCTCTTTGGGGCTTTTTGATGTGGAATGATCTGATGTATGATGGTAGATGATCATGAAAATATCCCCACTCGCATTATCTCACCCGTCTCCAGATGCTGGTTTTGAATGGAAGTTTTAGGAAATGACGCCTGATCTGTGCTGTAAGATGTTGCATATTTCTCACCTCCCGTGGGGATCCTGTTTCTGAGAGGCTGCATTAGTACATCATGATCGACCTCGGTTAGGCACATTAAAGTAGACAGGCCCATCTTGCAGGGAGTTTGTTGCTTCATAAATACAAGGACTTTGGTTGGTTTTGTGGGATTTCCGTGTCATTTATTCCTGAATCACCACAGGTCCATAAGTAGCTCCCTTAAAAAAAAAAAAAAGGGGTCATTTTCTCTGGACTCTCAGGATCTAATTAAGCAAGGATGATGTTTTTGAACTCTGGCATTAACCTGCTTACTCTGCTTGATTCTGGCAACTCTGTTCTCCAGCTTGCTCTGTTTATGGTCATGGTAAATTTAACTCAGATGTCCCACCGCTTTTCTTTATTACAATGTTGTTTATTTATTTAGCTGTTGTTTTGTGTGCTCGTAGTGTAATTACTGCCTTCCTTAAGCTCATAAAAGCAAAGCCTTGTCAAAGAAAAGTCTCAAGGCTATAATTTCCCACTTCTTTTAATGCATCACTAATTAGCCCTTATATATTCTCATCCTTTTGAACATTTAGGAATTTACTTTTTATTTCTCTGCCAAGAGCAACGATCAACTCAAACCACCTACAGTAAAAATATAAATGAAACACTCATGTAAGTGTTTGCATTAAGTCCTTTCAATCATTTTTGCACTTGAGGTATTTTATGTTGAATGTCAAGGTATTTTTGCAACTCAAGCAACTTGATTAATTGGAGAGTTTTAGATCGAACTTGGATGTTGATCTTAAGGGCTTGAGACTTGTGGTCTAGCACTACCAAGGTTAAACCAGGAAATCCTTTTACTGAGATGCAGGAAAAAGCGCTGGGCAGTTGCTCCGCTCTGCTTTACTTTTGGTTGACAGAAATCTGTATATTCTTATGAAAAAGTTGAATGTAGATCTTTAGAAAGATTTTCTTAGTCAAGATGTGGAAACACAAGAAGTGCCACTTATCACTCTTATTAAGGCAAGCAACAAAAAGGTCTGTTAAAGAGAAGATTGAAAACTGGCAACTAAAGCACATAGCCTGACCACTCACCTCTACAAATGTCAAAAGTATAAAAAGGCATAATATTCTGTGATTTAAGTTCTTGAAATATGCTTTTGTATTAAAATCAAAGCAAAAAAGGATTAAGTATAATATCCTTATAAATGTACCAAATATTATGGTATATTATATCTGCAACAGTGTAGATAATTGTTGCTCTTTGTTTTAAGTGAAAGCAGAGCATAATATCTGCCTGCTATGCAGTTTTTTTTTTTTTAGGTTAACCAGTGAATATGTGGTATTTTAACTCAACGTTATCATAGTGTGAAAATCTAATATTGTGTCATGCCTGCTTGTGAGTTTTCTTGTTCTCTGTTTGGATGGTTTTCATTTTTCCCCTCATACGTGTTGCTAATCGTGCACAGACGGAGCTTGGTTTCCTCCCATCCAGAGGCGCAAACACGCTTCGAATCAAATTGAGTGAACGGAGGTCGAGTGCCTCCCCGTGACCACTGGGAGGGAAAAGGTCCATCAGGCCTGGTGACAGCAATTTGCCTCCGCACGGCTGCAGTTCCCTCTGATCAACTGGCGCAGCATCTTTAGATTGCCTTTAATGCGGTGAGGGGAGGGAAGCTCTTTGCTTAGATCTGTCAGCGAGATGAGATTTTAAGGTTTTACATGCAGCGCTTGAGTAGAAGCTTAAATTTTTCAGCTCTGCTTTGGCATAGGAAAGAGGCGCTGCAGAACAAATTTAGATTTTATGCAGAGCAATACTTTATAATACACAGAGATGTGGAAACTTTTAGGAAAGTTTTAATTGGCCATTGCTTGACTGATTGAGGTTATCGAGTGGGATTCTCACTGCAGAAGTGGTTTAAGGGAAGACAAAAGAGAAGTGGACAACTTAACAGAAATAAGACTCACCAGCTGCTCTCTAATTTCTGTTTTCTTCAATCAAGCTACGTCAGTGGCAGCGTTAAGTCCATGGTAATGCATGTAATTGACCACTGCTCTGCCTTTTTGGGATTGTTGAATGGATTTTGAAAGCCTAAACAGCAGCAGCTCTAATGTCATCATGGATAAACAAGCTATAATCTTAGTGTTTTTATGAAGGTGGTCGAAGCTAAAAGTAATGCACTCTAGCCTGTCAGAAGCATTTTTTTCTGATTTGTTGAGTTTTTCTGCTTCTTGCAAAAAGCAAATGTGCCAGCAGAATGCAGACCAGCATGATTTATTCATCTGTGTGTCACAAATAGAAGCTATTTACCGACTGCCTGCCCATCGCTATTCTGCTCGGCTGTTGTCACCTGACAGCTCAAAACCGAGGTGACAGATAGGTAGGAGACACTTTAGATTTCTTATGAGCCAATTTCTGCACTCAAACGAATGCCGTCTACTTTGAAAGCTTTGGCAGAGTTGTTTGTAGTTAGTTATACCAAACTAGTCAGGGTGAACCATTTCATACTGGCAAGAAAGATTTGTTTTTGGAGGGTACATGGATTTTCTTTTTTTTGGCATACAACATGACTAATTTTTTCAACAGCTTGAGTTTTTTTTTTTTTTTTTAATAAATGGATCTTAGTCAGTCTCTCGTAGTGCACAGGCTGTCTCTCTGGATTCAGAATGAGTTTCATGAAGTATTTCCTTCAGCAGATAGTAAAAAAAATGTAATAGCAATTGCAATAAAAACATAATTAAAGTACAAATTTGGAGGAATTTTTGCTTTTGCTTCTGAAAACATTTACATAGGATGTTTTTCTGTTGAGTAGATAGCAAATATATATGGAGTAGATTTAACTGTTTTTTTTATCCATCTGTAACTAAATTAATTTTGACTTGGTTATATTACCATTTAAAGTCTTGCAAACTTCAAACCGCTCCTGGACCGAACATACTAAGGGATTTTTGACCCAGAATTCTTTATCCAATTTAAATGATGCCACTAAAGTTTAGAAATGCAACAGAATTTAACCCAATCCTGTATCTTTGTATTTATGCTGTTGTAGATTGTGCAGATACTTTTTCAAAATCACAACTCTACTGCTATTTGACAATAGTTAGTTGGTCTTTGGGAGGTTGAACCCAACTTTAATTCTTCACAGAAGCTGAAGCTCTGAACAACAACCAGATCCTTGCCATTCTGTCCATCTCTTCACTATTTCTGCACAGGGTTGGTTGATGGCAGCATTTCTGAGTAATACTGTTTGAGATTACTCCACAATGCTGGACTGTGTTTAGTGGCAAAAGTTTTCTCCCAAGTGTATGTGTGTTATTGATTACTTTGACGTTAGTTTCTCGTGGTGTGTGGCCTAATAGCTCACTGTTCACACACTTCCAACTGTTTTTATGTGTTCACATGCTAAAACACCTCATTTTAGGGAGAACTTTCTTTGATTAGAAGGTTATTTCTGAGCTGATAGGCATGACAAAGACCATGTTAGTTTCTTTTGGAGTTTTCTTGTCCATTGTGGAAATCATCACTGATCTTTCAATAATCTGTCGATGGTTGTTGTGTGTCTTCCAATCTTTATAGTAACTCTGTTAAATTTGTTCTGATTTGTTCTTTTTGTAGATTTTTCTTTATAGTTAGTTTGGTCAAAGGCATTGCTTCTTTGGACAATTATTCCCTCTGGTTTTGATGCTGTGCTGCTAAGCGATTTTTGCTCTTACAGTTTTTTACTCTGACAGTGGTTATGATGCATAACCATGGCAACACGATGTTTGTGGTGGGGGTTTTTCAAGCCAGATCAGCTGATTAGCACCTCAAAAGCTCAAATAGTACCGGAACTACAAACCCAAATCCCAGAGGAGTTGAAAAGGAGGCTTCATGGATGCAGAACAGGACCAGAGAGCAGAGAGAGAAAGAGAAAGCTAAGACCATCTCTTCTATTGATCATTATAGGCAAGACAGGAGAGGGATGTTAAAGAGAAGAATGTAGTCTCCACCGTCTCTCTGCCCAGCTTTCTAACCATATGAACAAGCAGAGTTTTTAAGAGGAGCAGCAAAAGCATCTGAGGTGGATTAGCAGCAATTGCTCACAACTAATATTGTCAATCAGACCATGTTACTCACAATATTGCCTGGAAATGGAGCTGTTAGCATGCTATGACAGGCATGAGACGGTCATACAGCAACAGTTTTCAGTCAGAGGCTTTTATTGATATGTTGATGCACTGACTTCTACTGGAGATAGCATCACCATCCACGATGAAAGGAGTTATGACCATATTTACTGCTGAATAGTACCATTTTCAATACACTCATCTTGAAAAATTTGTTTAACATTTTAACTAATATTATTTTAGTGATTGTATTAGTGATTGAGAGCCACCAAATGCTAAATGCGCACTCACAATTATAAAAGGGAAATTGTACTGCTTTCTTGGTGGTTGTACACAACTGAAGAGTATTTTTTGCAGGTCTTGTTTATGTTCCAGCAAATACAGCATTGAAACTGTTGTTTTGTCCTTTTTTAGAAAAGATAAAGAATTAAACATCAAAAACTGTGCTTTAAAGAACTTGTGTTTAGTCCTGTTTTGACAAATTTAAGCACAATAGATTCTGAGAAAGAGCTACAGTGGTTTATATGTGCGAGAAAGCTGTGAAGTAGCTCTAAATTGGAAGCCAGCTTGAGCTTTTCATTGTTGCTTGTAAATTTGCAACTGTTGAAGTACTGTCAAAGTAAATGGTTTCTACTCGGATCGCCATAAATTTGGAAAGATTTCAAGAAAAAGCTAAAACGACAAGGTGTGTAGGAACCCTCTAGGGAAGATGATTTAGTTTTTTCTTCCCCTTTATTCCTGATTGTTTGTATCCTAAATCTCAGAAACTCTTTTGCTATACTTTGAGGCTTATGCTGCTATTTCGTCCTACTAGAAGAGATCTTTATTTCTCAATTGAAAACTTTCTTTTATCAGAAACAAAATGTTGCTGCGGGTGTGTTGCGTTGCCAAGCAGAAAAAAATCCATATTTGGACTCTTTATATCAAGAAACATTTAAATTCCTTCCTTGGAGAGAGTCTGTAAATTTCTAAACAAGGAATAAAATATTTCTGTCATCTTTCCCAAGATAATTGGCAGCTTCTTTTTTTTTTGTTAAGAAAAAAAACCCTCATCCGATATGCTGTGTTTCTGATGAATTTGACTGGCTTCTTGTTGGTTCTAGATTTGTATAGATAATTGTCAGGGTTGTAACTGTTAGCTCCTGTGTAACGTTCACCTGCAAAGGTATTCACAGTTCACACCTTTTTATCTTTGGTTTAGATGTTTTGAAATTAAGTCTGTTATGTGTTAGATATTTTTATTGAGGCCCCTTGAAATTACAGCAACAAGCCTCTTGTCTGTAACAACTTCACACATGTTGAAAATTACATTTCAGCCTTTTTTTCTTCTCAAAGCAGCTCGAGCTCAGTCAGGGTGGATATATTTGAAGTCTGTCCACAGATTATTGACGGGTTTTAGGTCTTGCTACTTATAACGCATCACCTTGGGGATGATGTGTTCAGGGTTAGTTTTCTTTGCATGATGGTCAGCATGTTCAGTATTGGTCTCAATTCTTCTTCTCCTGAGCTCAGTGTCACAGCGTTTAGTGAGATGTCAAAATCTTGGGATACTGTTTTGTTTTATTTAGGTGTGTCAGAGTAAACAGGGACTGATGTACAGGAATCCCACTATATGACTTTCCCTCCTCTTCATAGTTCAGTAGGTATGAATCTCTCCTTAAGTATCTTCTGGCTTGGTTAAAATTGTCCATTCTTAAACAGCATTAGTATTCTTAAAGGGAATCTAAAACATTCCCAGGTTAAAGAAATCTATGGTAGCTGGTGTAGAAGATCCCTGGGAGCAGCAATAATGCTTGCAGCAGCAGCACTTGAACCTGCCATCTGGTATTGAGTCTCTAAGAGAAGGAGAGCTCAGCAGCCTAGAGGCAACCGATTCTCGGGCTCCAACCGTATCAGCGGGGAGAGCTCTTCATTTCTAATCACTTTCATGATAAGCCACCACGCAGAGAACCTTGAAATTGGAGGTAAGGAATTTGAAAAGCAAGTTTTTAGCCACATGAAAGATGAAGTGAGCCATTACAGCCTTATTCTGCATTTGCTTTATTTGAGCACGTGTGCGAGGATGGATTTCGACTGCAGTGCAGCTGTGTTTAAACCCAGCTAATGGTCCATTTAAGCGGTGGAGAAAGGAGACACAGTTTGAAGAAGCTGGATTATGCTGATCAAATGAAGTTGCTGTACAAGTGTTTGTTTTCATAATTTATCTCAAAAGTACATAATTACTGTTTTTCTTTGATCAACAACAATGATATTGGCTTCAATTCCGAGGGTGTTGACTATCAAAATCTGATGGAACTATTTGAGAGATTATATTTTTAGAGATTAAGTGGTACTTTGTAACATATTTGTTTCTCATTTTCATTGCTTATTAGCATTGATCACAAATTCCAATGTTGCCTTAAGTTAAGGCTTCTTTTGTGATGATTTGACTCGCTAATACCATTTTCTGGTAGATTTACAAATTTTCTTTTGAGACAAGTTTAAGAATAGCACTCAAAATCTTATTTTTTCAAAGTAAGAAGTCATTGCTTCTTTTTATGAGGATAAGAGGCAATATTCCAGCAAGAGCATTATTATAAGAGGATTTTTCTGTTAAAACAAAATGACTACAGAGTTGACATTTTAAACTGCTTTCAAGACATCGTGATCACAGCGGTGCCTTGGTGTGTTCCCTCAACAATATACATCCTTACTTTGACTTTAAGATTTCCAAAAGGCTAGCAGAACCCAGTTTGGCCAATGACCAGCCTCCTTGTTTTCTGCTGAAAATCTTGCTCTCTTTCTCAGCCTGAATGAAACACAGATTTGTGTCAGCTTGTCATAGATAATACAGTTTACTTACAAATGGCTTCTTACACCTGTGCTTCTTGCAATTTCTTTTTTTAACAAAGTTGAGTTTAACATTTAGGATGACAAAATATACTGCAATGTAATAATTATTGTGGATGTTCACAGCACTTCAAATGAACAGGCCAATAATTATTCCACTTCAGTTTTTCACAATATATTGTGCAGCCTTATCCCTAACATTGTTCAGCCTTACAAAGTTTGAGTCTTCTTCTCTCAGCAATAGGATTCACACTGAAGAGTGTTAGGACAAGGCAGAGCAAGCAGAAAATCAGCCAAATTGAATCCTTAGCCGAAGATCTGATGCATTTCTATTTTATGAGGTAAATGTCTGTTCTTATTATTTGTTACAATTTCCATGGATTAAAGTAGAAGAGGAATACAATTTTACTTGCCAAAGTATTTATTTAGTCATTTTCTTTGTTGTTTACAGATAAATGACTGAACTTTAATTCAGATACTGTTTAAAAGCTAATAGAAAACCTTTCAATTTTAAGGTAGACCTTGGATGATCTTTTTTTTTAAGCAGATATTTTTCTGTCAAATTGTGTGTGAGCAGAAACCCTGTTTGGCTGCCAAGCCCTTGCAACTCAAATATTTGGTGACAGCGTTCCAGTCAGTCTTCAAAAATTGTGCTTAGGCATGTGTTTTTCTAGTGAGACAATCCAGAGTGCAGGTACAGCTGTCACTGTACTGTTCTGGGCACATGTTAGTGCGTCCCCTGGGATGTCCCACTTCAGTGCGTTTTTAGATAGGAGAGGGTAACTGTGGTTGAAACAAGACAAAAATGTTGTACTTGTCTGGTAAGAAGGCAGTCTTAAAGACAGAAACATGCCTCTTTTTTTTCTTATTTTCTTGCTTTTTTTGTCGTTATTCAGCAGTTTCAAGTGAGATATGTTACTCTAGAAAATATGTCAGGTGATGCATCACCAGATACATGGAGGACAGTGCTAAATACTTTTTTTGGAGTTCTTTCCAGTGTTGCTTAGACAGCATGTTATTGTTTTCTTGTCTTTGTGTCTTGTATTTTGTAAGGATTATCTCCCTTAAATTTACAGTTTAGGGATACTTTTGATGTACTGTGGGTTCAACTAAGAAAGACCAGAATGTATTACAAAGAAATCTCTTGACATTTATTACCCCTTTGTTGCTAACTTATGAGTATGAGTTGCTTCAGAGTTGACCCTCTTAGCCAAAGTTGTTTCATTTGCTGATGTTGAACATTCCTCCCTCATACCTGAGAGCTTGGTTCAGTGGCTCAGATCAGAGAAAGAGGGGTGTCCAGAGATTGCCTGTCTGGAAAGCAGCCATCACTCCACTGTAATAGAGACTGAGAGGCCATATTTATGTGGCTGTTACTTTAGGAAGAACGAATGGCTTAAGGGGCGAAGGAGCAAAATGGTACCAAAATGGATGGACAGAATGTAACCAAGAATGCATTATTAAAAGGGCACCAGAGGTTCTTTGTATTCTCTCTGTCTTGTGGAGACATTTTGCTGTTCAGTGGAAGTTCAAATGAGAACAGGGGCTGCTTTCATGGGATGGCGAGTTGAGTTGGTCTGCCGGGCTATTAACTTCATATTCTGTTTCCTGTTTACATGATAGCTGAGCTCTCTGAGGGAATGAGGTTGCAACATTATGGCTAACCCAGGAATGTTCCATTTGCAGGATATTTTTGTGGTGACTTTGATTTCTTCTTTCTTTTTAATTTGCATCAAGAAACTTAAAGTTTCTCACTGTGCAGACAAAATGTCGCTAGAGCAGCTCTGAAAGGTTTGGTGTTTTGAGCTCAAAGGAAGCCCTGTACTTGCGTGTGTACGGCAGGGAGCCTGGCTGGAGTCAGATCCCTGCTGTTGGATAAATGCAGGCTTTTTTCTGCTCTCAGCATATCTTACTGCCCAGTCGCAGGTCGGTCTGTAGCCTTATTTTCAGCCTCTTTCTGAGGAGTGAGAGGTCAGCATTTAGAGGAGGATGATACAACACTGCTGTAACATTTTTACCAGGGAATGGGGTGTAACTTTCTAGATGGGTTCTTCAAATTATAGCCTTGTCTATTTTTGAAACACTGGAATGCATCTTGAGGTCAGCATTTGCATGAGATGAGCATGATGACAAGAGCAGATTTGAAGATTCAGTCAGGATTTCACTGTCTCTCAATGTGTTTTCAGGGAATAAATGTCCAACAGTCCCTGTGTAAAAGGACTATAGTCTACGTCCCAAACTATTATTATTCCTGAAACCAAAACCCCATCTGTCAGATTTACTGAATGTAATATTTCAGTTCACAGTTGGTCTTGTTTACCTTAAAGACTGGGGAACAGTCATATTCATTCACGCTTGTTTAGAAAAGTAGTCCCGGCTAAAGCTCAAATTACGCTCAGGAGAGTGTCAGCAGAATCTCTGAAAATAATTTCAGACAGGACGATGCAGGAGGGAGGAGCACCTGTTCTCCTGCTTGTCTGGTATTTGAGCCTAAAGTTATAATTCAGAGGAAAATATGTGACATGGAAAACGGCACCATTTAATATTGTAGATGACGAGTATTTTTCTGCTCATTTAGTCTGTACAGTTGTCTTATTGTCCCTGAGCTTGTTGGCATTTTGTCAACCCTTGTAGCATAAATATATTTCGGAGGGATAGACCAACACAGTAGGACATAATTAGGAACTATCAAGAAATGGATAAGAGTTCATGTTTCTTTTTATAAACTGTTACTTAAAATAAAATCTCCAAAGAGAAGCATGCAAATACATTTTTATGCCCATGATGTTGTTTTATCTCGGATGTTCTCTAACAGGTCTTGAGAAATGCACACAGGTGGGCTTTAATTGGGTAATTGAATTTTTTGGGGGGGCTTAACAGAAGTGAAAGTGGCTGAACATAAATTCATGATATAATTTTCAGATTACAGCAAGAAATTGCATGTAACATTGATCACTTTCATTCCACTTCACAATTGTGTTCTTCTTTGTTTCAAGTAATACTTCTGCGTTCTCGGAGTCAAAACCTGCAAGAGAAAACCAATATACTCTTTTCTCCTGTATAATATCCTGCACTGCACCACACCAGGTTATTTGTTTCATAGATCAGTGATGGCGAGTATCTTTCAGATTGGATGCTGGGACCTTAAGCACATACGCTGACAATAGCTGACTGAACATTATGGAAGTGAACACAGCCATTACAGACGGGGACATAATTGGATTCACAAATCAGCCATGGCTCCAGGTTTATGGTGGCGCTGGCCTTTATGGGTCATATTTCAGAAGCTGCTAGGCAGTTCATTATAGGAGATTTGGTGCAAACAAGAAATGCTGAATAAGACTGTGAGAGGAGCATCTAAACTTGCTCTTTGTTGTTAAAGATATATCAGACGTTGGTAATTGTCATGTTGTTTTACTCCCGTGATACTTCCTACATAGTTTACAGGTCCATTTTGTGCATATTGTAAAACCTGCTGCTTTAAACCAGCCCCTCTGTACTTATCTATTATTTATCGTTCAGTTGTTGTCTCTGTTGACAAATAAAATGCTGTGTAACAAGGAGGCTGATGATATATGTATATGATGTATAAGTATTTGTAGGCTTGTGAGACTGTGTGGGAGGAATAGCTAAGGCGAGTCTTTTCGCCGCCTCCCGTTCGGTGAGTTGGAACACACTGCAGGTTCTCCGTCATGCTCCCCATGCTTGTCCCAACAGAAGTCAGAGTGGTGGATCGATATGAAGATTAATTATTGTGTCCACGTTGAGGGCTGCACCCAGAAAGTGCATTTTTCAGGCCTCTGGTGAGAGGCCAAGTGCTCGCCCTGACGAGTGTGGAGCTGTAGCTTGTTAGTGTGGTCTGTGGACCGGAGCTGCCCTGAGAGTAAATTGGACTAAGCTCCAGGGGTAACGCAGTGAGGCTGAAGCTCAGCTTAGCAGCACCGACCAGCCTACCACAGGTCCCACGGCGTTTTTCTCAGCCTAATATAACCACCTGGATATTAAGTATTAGGTTAACGCTTCTCTAAGGAATTGAGGGCTGAAGGATATCCAGTCAACTCTACTGGAATGAAAAGTTTCTCCTGAGCTGCCGGTCTTAAAATGAAACATTTCTTTATTTTAACTGCATAACTTGTAAATCTCATTTTACAGGCTTCCTAGCCAGTCTGCATGGAAATATTGAGTTTTACTTGAGTTTTGTCCACGTTTGGATAATTCTGAGGAAAAGAAAAAAAAGTAAGGGCTTGTGATAATATCTACCTTTTGAGATGCAGTTCACTGTAAGAATAGTATTCTTCCTTCCATCCTTCCTCTGTTGTGACCTTTCTTTGTCATACCTCTTTCATTTCTCTCTTTCCACACTTGCTTAATAGCATATCCTCCTTTATTTCCTTCCTTGCAACTTTCCTTTCTTCATCTTTCCTTGGGATCTCCCTTCTTTTCTTGTGTCCGATCTTACTTCATGGTGTCCTTTTTGTATCCCTATCTTTCAGTCTATCTCTCTTTCCTGGTGACCTCTTTCTTTTCATACGTGTATTCCCTGGTTTGTCCAGGTTACATATTTAAAGCTTGCCTATTGCAGAAATATCGACTCTAAAGTTATGGTGAGCTGGAATGTTTTTAAATGAACACAAAGGACTGAGAACTCTGGTAAAATCTTACATTTTTGAATAAAAAACGTGTCAAAGCCTGGATTTTTAGAAAGCAGCCTGTTGTTATGGACACATAAATTAACAAGAACTCTTGCTACAGTATATATGTTTAACCAGCCTGTCCCGCATTGAGATTATTTAGTGTTTGCACAGTTTATCAATGTGTCTCTGTTGAAGCATATTGATATATTGTGTCTTAAAATGTCCAGCGTGTCACACCGATAAATCAGCAGCATGTGTTTGGGTGCAGGCCTGAGCTGCAGAGGCAGGGAAAAAATGGCCAACAGCAGAATGATAAATTTCCCTCCTGAAGGCCACTGGAGGATTTTAGTTTGTTGAAGACTTGTCGAAATCATGAACAGAACTTGAATCACTCACTATTGCTGGCAGATGCTAGGGTGATTACAATAGTCTAAGTCCTTGATTTAATCAAAGACTGTCAAAGCAGCATGCATTTCTCCTCTCGGACCTTCTTAACAGACGTCTCTGAATAAATTGGATTTGTTCATTTTAGGGAATTTGACTTATTGTCATTTCACCATTTTCTACTTTTGCAATTCGGTAATTTCATGCCAGCATTTTCAAGTTACAAAAGGAAGATGTCTTGACAGATGAATTTTACAATATATTATGATTATAAAATTAACTTGGACTGTATTCAGGCTGCACAATTTTTTCTTCTTTTCTCTTTCTCTTCTTTTTTTTCCCTGTTCAATTTAAGGATTTCTTCCAGACATTAAATTGATCAGCTTTTATTTGAGTTTTAATGGAATCCAAGTCAGGACAAGGCAAGACAGATGTGGGAAGAAAACTTAAAAGTGTTAGTTTTTTGTGATTTTTGCCTGCAGGAATCCAGAGAGGGCATGACCAAAAATAGGCCTTTTGTCATATCTTTTAGAAATTTCTGCTTTAGAAACCATTATAAGGAATTCAGCCAAACCAACCCCCTCTCCCCCAAATCTAATGAGTTTGAGCAACTCAAAATAACTTAATATTTTTTTTTTTACGTAAATGATTTTGTCTATATTTCTATAATCATTAAAAGCATATCGAGAGCAATCGATAATTAAATGGCATGGGGGGAAAAGAGAATAAACTGACATTTTTAAAAAATAATTCACCAAACTTAGTTTTCATGTTGAGGCATAATTCCAAAATATGAAATTACTTGGAGTTCTTTTTGCTCTTCCTCATACTGTTGCTTTAATTATGCTCTCATATGACTCATTTACAGAGAAAAATATGCCAAGCAGCTACGGCCTTTGGTATATTAAGTGTAAATATCACTGCGCAAATGCAAATCATGCAGTACAGATTAATCACATATTAAATAATCAATCTTTGCCATCTTGTGCTTGTCACAGCATTTGTTGTTCCGTTTCCATTCTCATCACCTTATACGTTAATTAGAGAGCCAGTACAGTTCCCAGTTTGTCTGGTCTGACGTGTGATTGATGCAAAGCTGTAACTAGGACAGACAGAAGAGAACATGAAAAGCTCATGGGAGAGGAGCTGGGCTCGGCCAAATCATAGCAGCTGGGCCTACCCAGTTACATGATCTATGGTGCTTCATTTGTTTGTTCTGTCTTGGTAATTAAACAAGGGGAGACCCACGCAGTGGTCTCTGGCTGATTGCTTCGTTTCTCTCCCCTAATCTTCCCATAAGACCACATAATTAATGGCGGAACGACAGGAGAGCCCCCAGCCCTTCTGTTAATTGAAGGGATTCATCTTGTTTACTCAACTTTCTCCGTGTCTCTTTATTTGGGCTCGACCCGGGTGTCATCTCCATGATCGTCAAAGATGTGGAGATTTGGCATCGGTCCGGATGTGTTGTGGCAGATGATGTCGTGACAAGTTCTGGCTCCGTTGGGAATATTGGAATCTAGAGTTTAGCTCAGTTTTTCTGACTTGATGCTCATTGTTTCAGACACACTGAGATGAAATTATTTCTTTTGTTTGTTTGGTCCCACGTAGTTGAGTCAACTCACACTTAATCACAACCGGTGAGGCGATGGCATGTTTATGTGCAGGATGTCACTGAAGACAGGTCCATGGAGATGGAAAGGGGCTTTTAAACATTAACAACACAAGCAAGATAAGATCTTTTCATGAGAAGGAAAAACCCTAGAAGGTGCCATTTGAAGCAGTCAAACCTGTTTTATTGTACTACAGACTGCCCTCTTTTTGATTTAACTTTCCTGTGCTCCTTTTGACTGTAGATATTAAAGCATTTTATCTGTTTTCTCTCCCGGCTATTGACAAGTGTCGGTCTGAATGGGGTCTGTCGTGAGCACTCTGTAGACATGCATCCTGCAGGTAAACAACTCTGGGGAAATGAGATCTATGCTCATTGTAGAAGTACTCCTGTGGGCAAAGAGCTGCTCAAGCAATATTTTAACAAAGACTTGTCAGCATCTGCCTCCTGCCCAGACCTTCACAGGCCCACACCGGCAGCAGGTGATATGGATACAGCTCCACACAAGTGAGAATATAATTTTTAACTGAAATACTACAATACTTCAAGTATAGTTCTGAATATGTAGAATGATGATATTTTCAAAGATTTACATTAACGGTCCAAAGGAGAAACAATCCTTGAGAGCTGCATTTACACCAGCCCTGCTCAGTTTACTTGAATGATTACCATAAGTGAAGATAAAAGTTTATGTCTTGCCTTTGATTGGACCTTTTTAACCCAAGAATATGCTTTGGTCTATACTCTAATTGTAGCCAACAATTAACTTCTAGTATGATAACAATTAGTGTTGTTATGCTGGAAGGCGACTTTCTACCCGTGTCTCAAGCCTCTAAGAAGTTTTCCTCCAGGATTGCCCTATATTTAGCTACATCCATCCTCCACTCAACCCTGTGACCAGCTTCTTTTTTTCTGGTGTTGATGGAAGAACCTCCCCACAGCATGGGGCTTCACCCTGGCCCATGGTCCCGACCATCCTGTCCCACTTAACCGCCTGCATAATCCAAAGCATTTGACACACCCTGTGGTAAATTTGAGATATCAGCAATGTCTTGCATCATATAAAGAAGTAGTGAACTGGTGTGTGGGTGAGGGCAGCATATATCAAGTGGACATCCACAACAATAACAGGCTTTGTTTAGGACCACACACTGGTCTCCTGCTCCCTACCAGGTGTATGTTTTTATATCTGCCAAGCATGCAACAAATAGATGGATGGCTCTACTTTTTCAAAATGAAATATTTCTGGCATTTTGATACTGGTGACACTGATGCTTGGTGACCCCTAACCTTTGAGATAACGCTTGGGTGGAAGCAGTATTAGTTTTCCACCACATGTAGCATTTTGAATGACATGTGGCAAACGGCCAAGTTGACTTTGTATCGCTACTACGGGCCTGCTTCTCTGTTTAATGTTTTCTGTGCTGTACCTGTCAGTTTAGTTGGATGGCTATATTTTTATAGGTAACAGATCTGACATACTCTTCACTTTTGGATGATGGATTGAGGAGTGCTGTGTGAGACTTTAAGACGTTGGAGTATTGGTTTATATCATAACCTTATTTTAAATGTCTGCTGTATTCCTTGGTCTTCACAAAGCCTTTTGTTCATTAATATTCTCTTCAGCTGTACATATTCTGGGATTAAATTGCACACAGTGACTTTTGAGACTAGTGAATTTTACTACAGGGTATCAGAGTAAAGGAGATTGTACAGAAATGCTTGCCTCAGATATTTTTATTTGAGTGATGATAAAACATTAAAAACACACATATATATATATATAATTTTACAGTTGAGCTCCACTTATCTTGGTGTACTCCATCAAATCGTGATAAAATGCCTGAATGCTGAAATATTCTGCAGGTGGGAATACTTTTTGGGTTGACTTGCTCAAATCTTCCATTGTCCCCTGGACCCTTGAGAGTTTCTTGCAAGATATTAAAAGCTCATGTTTGTTGTATTTAAACACCGATAAATACTGAACACAATGCACATCTGCCAACACATACAATCCAAATATAAGGTATCATCTTAGTTATTGTCACCATTTATTTTAAAAGTCAAATGTAGCCTTTCAGAAGAGTCTGGTCTCAATATCGTGGGGCTGGGTTGCATCACCCTAAAATGTTGCACTCAAGGATGGCCTGGTGCCTTTGCAGCAGGCAGCTGTTGGTGGGGTTTAGGTTATTTTGAGTTCTGTCTGTGCTGGAAAAGAAAAGTCGGCTGTAATCTGTTTAATTTTTCCACAGATCACCAGTGTGTCAAATAGATTATATTTTTGATCCCTTAAAATCCACAGAAAGAATTCAGTTTTGACATCCAGATCCAGCATTTCAATAGGCTCAGACAGCTGCACCTGTTCAGTTGGTTGCAAGCAATTTAAGCTGAAGACTAATAACTAGTATAGTTATTGCTAATAATTAGTTATTGCATTAACTAATATTAATGCAATAATATTAGTTGTGTATTATCTCCTCTTGTTTTAAAAGCTTAGAAATCTGGTTGGATCGTAGAAACGCTGTTCCTCAAGTGACCACACTTGAGGAACATTGATAGTATGATGTACTGCTTTTTTGGTCTTATGTGATATCATCAGGTTTATCGTATTTTACGCACTATAAGCCACTACTTTTTTCCTACGCTTTGAACCATGCGGCTTATTGCCCGGTGCAGCTTTTCTGTGGATTTTTCTTTAACCGGGACTCTTTAGCAGGAAGTGAATCATTGGAAGTCAAAATTGGAAATCAAAGAAGAAAGTGCCAATTTTCATTTAGAACAAGCACATGCTGTCAGCAAACACGACGGAGAAATTTCTTCAAACTCATATGATGCAGCTTTTAAATTGAGGGCTATCGATCTGGCAGTACAGGAGGGAAATAGAGCCGCTGCACATAAGCGTCTCCTACGAAACCATGGTTCGTAGATGCAGGAGATGCAGGGCTGCGCCTTAATAAATCCAGCAGATTAGGACGCTGCTCTCTGCTGCAGAAAACCGAGAGTGGCAGAGATACCAGCGGTTTATAGCCCAGTGTGGCTTATGGATGGCCTGTGTGTAGCTGTACTCCTTTTCCTTTCTCCTTTAGAGTAGCCCTCCCTTCACATTCCATTCCTTCTGTGTTTTGTAATAAATGACCAGTTCTGATGCTGAAGGTCAGAACGCATGGTAGACTCCTTGAAGAAGGGATCTGCTGTGTCTTCTCCTTTTGCAAAAGATCTGAGTGAAAACTAATGATTGTTTCTGTGGTTTTTCTTGTGTAGGTTTAAAAATACCCAACACTTATATATGTATGTTTCCAATTTGTAGGTGTGGCTTGTAGTATGGTGCGCTCTATAGTCCGGAAAATCCGGTAATTTATTTACTTTTAGAACATTTAGTTAATTTTTACCGATTCTTTGAATTAATACAGAATTTACTACATTTTAACATGATTAGATCAAGAAAATGCTGAGCTTTTTACCATCCCTCAAATCCAAGAAGCCATCCTCTTGCTATTACATTTGCTCAGTGCATTAAATGTGTTAATGTGTCCATCCTTCAGCTGGAAGTGGGACGCATTATTCATTTGTTGGTCGAGCATCCTCCGCTGTGCTTGGTTTCCTCCTCTAGAGCTGCATAAGTGTGATCTATAAAGTGCCTAATTGCTTTTGTCCTGATCCCCTCCATGACCAGGCCATTTACTGTCTGCAAAGATCATTTCCTGCTCTCTTTCTGCAGTGTTCATCAGGGAGGCTCGGGCGCTGTGAAGTGAAATACCGTGGATGACATTATTGCAGTATTATTGTTTGGTTTATCTGTCAAATTATCAAAAGCTCATCCCTGGAGAGGCGGCGCGGAACGAGCAAACAGCTGGGAATGTCCAGCCGATGGTTGTCTAAGCACATCTTTCATCGAAGATGAATGGCACAATTTCTTACAAATCAGTCCCTGTTCAAGGTCAGGCTGAGATGAGCGTTGTAGATTAGTGTTGCAAATCTTTGTTTGTGTGGCGCTGAGAGGAAATAAGGAGCTGGGACTAATCCCTTTGTTTGCAGTGTCAGTTTTCTTCATTGGATTTTGACTTCAGCTCTTCAGCTACATTCAAAAGACTGACACATCCAGTGGTAACTATTATTTTGTTGACTACAAAGTGTGTTTTTGGCTTGTTTGTCTTCAGCCACCATGAACGCCTCAAATCTCTCCAGAGGGTCTAAACTGAAGTGAAGAATAACTTATAAATAACAACGCAAAGTGTGTTTTAATGGTTAATTCAAAGAAACGTACATTTCTGGGGGGGTTTTATAATTAAGAAAAACATAAAATATTTACAAGAATGGATGTGAGGCTCCAAATTTATGGAAAAATAGTTTTGGGACCTCATAAAAAATGTAAGGCAACAGTAGAACTCCTCATTGCATCAGTAGTAGGACTGAGCTGTAGAAAAATGAAAATATTGCATAAAAATAGTGTTTTTAAAGAGCTTTCTATCTGAAAAGAAAGAAATATTGTTCTTTTCAGTTTGGATCAATGTTTGGCACCATGCAGTCCCCTGGATTAGCCAAGCAACCTTAAACTGATGTCAGCCATATATATCAACTTTTATGTTAGAATTTAAGTATAATAAATCCTAATTTTAATAAATGTCTAAAATATCTTTTCCGCCTTTAAATTTGTAATGGAAATTGCTCAAAAGGAGGAAAGATAAATGCTTCACAACTTATTTTTGATTATGAAGTTTGTTTTTGTACATTTAAATTATCTATACTATTATTGACCAGGATGTTACAATTACTGGGATTTATTTATGATTGCAAGTTCACACAGCAGAACTGCAGGAAATGTTTCCTAAACAAACAAATTAAATAAAGTAATAAATCAAAACACCCACATTTACTGGAAAATTAACCAGGTCTTGTCGTAACAGCTTGTCAGTCAAGCTAGTCATGCCAACATGATTTTTAGGAGCCAATTTCTACATAGATGAGGAATTATTCTCACAAGGACTATTAACACATGGATCAGTAGGTGTAAAATTATCTAACACCGCCACATCAACTGTGAAGAAAAATTAATTGACTGACTACCCTATGAGAGCGATTGCCCCGTTCTAATCGGGTGTGTGTTTGACAACATCCTTATTTCTTTTTGAGACTAAACAACTACATCGACCTTTTATTCTTAGTTTGCATTTAAATAGCCTCTTTTTTTTCACATTTAAAACTTTTTTATACATAATAAATGATCAATGTACATTCAAAGAAATATACAGCATGAAAACCTCCATGATAAAGCCTTAAAGATTTCTTAGCTGCACTGACATCATTTATAAAATGTGCTTTTTGTTTTGACTTAGTAAACCAAAGAAGGCAAATTGTGAGATGAGAGATTTCCCAATGTGAAGCTGTAATTGAGTGTCAGTGAGAATATGTGAGCACAGCTTCTTGGATTGTAACCTGCTGATCCTTATTTTGTTTTATGGATTTTAAATTAGATTAATATAAAAGATTTTTGATGAAGAATGCACACTTTTGTAAATACATTTGTTTGTATGGGAAGCTCAGAAAGGAGAAGATTCTCCACTCAAACCTGCACAGTTTTCACATAGAATCACACTTTCATTGCCTAAAACAGTGTGGTCAGAAAAATTGCTAGTCATTCTGTCTAATATTAAAATATAGATACTGTAAGGAGAATAAAAGGCATTTTTATTAGTTATCTTGACCATTAAAACCATTTAGCGTATTTCCATAAAATGCTCATCTTAACCTTTATTCATAAGAACGTAATTAACCCAAACTCTCAATCTTATTTTAGATGTTTCTTGTCGTTGTTACCCTGTTGATTCTGTTTATGTAAATAATGTTTACTGACCATAAGATCTTCAACCCACTTTCTTCTCCTCTGCAGCCTACTGCATGCAGGGTATTACTGTCAAAAGTTTATGGATATTATTGACAATAAAACTATAATCATTCTTTTGCAGCGGCTTCACTCTAACTCGTGTGTCAAACTTAAGGCCAAACTCTAATGAGTTTCAAAGACTTTCTGCACCCACAGGATTTCTTCTCCTTTAGTTTATGTTAAACGGGTGTACTATGTATTTTTCAGGCATAGGGCCACAATCAAGTAATTGTTGCTTTCAGTTGTTATGATATAAAGTTTAAAAAGAAGGCAATTTTGCATTTTATTCCCCTTAATGATCTCCATTCCTGAGGTGTTGTGTGTTTTATTTGGGCCTCAGAACATAAACGCTTTAAAAATACTTTCGCATAAAGGTTTTAAACCTCTAAAATCTTTCTTTAATTGAAGGAGTTGCTCTGTCTGTCTCCATAGACAGCCAAAAGCAGAAGTCGATTATTTAATATTTGTAATAGTTAGCAGAAAATATAAACTGTAGAAAAGTTCAAGCTGCAATTACTGACAGAATGTGCTGAGAATATTCTGCCGTTCTGTATTGCTTCCCAGCATCCCTCCACTAAAAGGTTCTGGGTAAAACCAGTTCTTCTTTTACAGCCTGAAAACAAAGAAATACTGATTAAAATGTGAAGGTTAAATATTCAAAGATTATTGATTTCTCAATGATATTCTTGGTTTGAAAAAAAAAAACATGTTTGCTTCAGTTGGTAAAATTATAAATATCACAGGGTTGGAATATTTAAAATCCCTGTCATGCTTAATGTTTGGGTATTCCATCAACGAACTGGATTGACGTGTTCGTGTTACTGGACGTTCAAATAGAGCCGATGGGAAAAATATCCATCGGATCAATATTTTCTCCTTCTGAATGTGTGAAGCCAAAGAAATAACTTTATCTGCTGGCTGTAGCGCCTGGAAGTATATCTACATTAATCTGGCTATTATTGATGCTTCAAAAATTTTGCGTCTGCATTTTGATGAATAATGCACTCAGCTGCCATTTTGGCTTAGTGTTGTGGATGTAAAGTGTTGCTGTTCTTTCTACAATGGTTTACTTTGCTAGTAAAGTTTCTAAAAAAGATGATTCACCTCGGCCTTTGTCACATTGCTTCTCCCTTTAAATGAGTCAGACCTCATCCTTAGCATGCATGAGTGAAAACCCAAGGCATTTGAATAAATCAAATAAATCAGTGCTCCTAAGTGGGTGTTTACTTGACTGAGAGCAGCCTGTTGTGACCCCAACCGCTTCCAGCCTCCCCAAAGTATATATAACAAAGATGTTTTGCACTCTTGTGCCCCACTTGGCTATTTTCTTTATTTATGAGTTGAATTTCAGTGTGGCAGCTTTTGGAATGGATTCTCCCTGACTTGTACCTTGGTCATTACAGAAAAAACTTTCTCTTGCTTCACTGAATAATTCCTTCTGGCACACTAAAACCCTGTTTGCCACAAACACCTTCCCTACCATTTTCCTCTGATAAAACAACAAGGGACTTCAGACAACAAGTGCTGACTTTTTTTGCCATAGGGCCCATTAGCACTCTCATGTGTGACTAAACATTGTTTTTTTGTATGGTTTTTAGTGAAGGTTAAAACACAGAAGTGAAGTGGAAGGCTAAAAGCTCAGACGCAGGAAGAGCTATTCTTAATAGATGTGTTGGGACTTGCATCAAAAATGTAGATGAAATGTTCTGTATTAAATAATAACATCAAAATATTGAATGTAGGTCACTTACCATGACATTTGTTTTAATGTTTTTGTCTCTTTAAATCAAAGAAGCTTCTTTTTGATGGAACAAAATTCAAACACTGCATTTAAAATGCAATATAAATAAATTAGTTTAGAGAGAGAAGATAGTGTTCTGCTAAATGCCAAGATTCTGGCAGAATTCCTAAATACTGTTTTATCGGATATGTAAATGCCTCTGATATCAAAATTTTTCCAAGTGTGGCAAGTTAAAGCATTATTATTCATTATATTTATGTTGACATTTATTTCTGACATGACTTCAAATACAAAAAGTAAACACCAACTAAGCTTTTATTGCATTGAATGCTACACCTTTTTCACATACTAAGTCTAGCATGTTAATTAGCTAGGCTATCTGTTCAGGTTGCTAACCTGGAGTTAGCTGCTTAACGTTAGCTCACTGATTGTAGTTTTGAAACTCCATTCCCGTAGAAAAAGTGGTATCATTAAAAGTACCAAAACGTCTTGGTTGCAGACCAGTGTAATTGCTGTGTTCTAATCTACACAAAGTACCACATCACTAAACATCTAAAGTGTGAAAACACTCAAACTTGTGGGACTCCTTGGCTGTTTGATCGGATTTAAGCCTTCATAGTCTTTTTTTTTTTCATTTATTTAAAAAGAGAAAATGCACATTAATTGACAGAAGTACTTCATCATTATTTATCCATAAATACTAATATTCATCTACCTCACAGGTAGATTGTTTCAAGCAAAACTATAACAGAAAGTCTCAGTAAAGTCATTGTCATTGGCTGCTATGGGCATAATAGGGGAGAAACTCATGGTGTGGTCACCATCCTCCTCTGACCTCAACCCTATTGAGAACCTTTGGAGTATTCTCAAACAGAAGATCTGAGGGTGGAATGCAGTTCATATATAAAAAAAACAGCTCTGGGAAGGTATTCTGACATCCTGCAAAGAAATTCAAGCAGAAACTATAAACAAACTCAAGTTCTATGGATGCAAGAATTGTGCAGGAGATGTCAAAGAAGGGGTCGTATGATAACATGTAACTTTGTCTGTTAAGATGTTTTAGATTGAAATAGCTTTTGAATTTAGTACATGTGACCACTTAATGCTGCACATTCAAAGAATGACCGTTTGCAGTTCTTTATAATCCATAAAATGTTTAGAAAATCTGCTGTGCATAATAATTTGGAACAGTGCATTTTGAATTTTT
>CAEFZY010072025.1:0-99312 GCA_903066815.1 Brachyrhaphis roseni
TGTGCGTCCATTGAATGTAAGTAATACTGTTGTTGGTTTAGTTCGGTTTTATAAATGTCTAAGAGCTGCATTTGTACTTAGTCCCGTTGTATATTATGGTCGTTTGGTGTTGTTTACTTGTATTGTTGAGAGCTAAAAGTTAGCCGTTTAGCATTAAGCTATTAAGCTCGGTTAATTAGATGCAGCTGCTATTTGTGTTACTGTTTCCAATTGTAATGCCTTATTTCTGTCATGTTTTATCGCGTGACGCTACGGAGTTGTCAGAACGCTGGTTTGTAATCTATTAATAAAGTTTGACTGTTTTGTTGACATTCCCTTTAGGGCAGCTCCTTCTAATGGATGCATAATGTAACCCCAGCCTCTACTGTAGCTTCTATTCTATGCGCCTTATAATGCGGTGCGCCTTATATATGAAAAAGTTTTGAATTATGCCAGTAATTGAAGGTGCGCCTTATAATGTGGTGCGAAAATATGGTATATGGTTTTCAATTAATTACAGACTGCAATTAACTCTGATTAAAAATTTTAATCAAGTCTCTCCACTAATTTGAAAATATGTCAGGTCTGTTTACTCCATTTGACTTGTTTGGTGTGCCTCTAATTGGGACACTAGTGATAATGTAGAAACGAATTTTCTCCCTTTTGTATTTTTTTTTCACACTTAACTAAACTAAAAACTTAATTTCTCTTAACTTTTAAATGTGAAAACTATGTTGGTATAATTAAAGATTCTTTTAAGACTGTATAAATGTGTCCACCAGGGTTGTCAATACATATGGCAACATAATGATGCCTGTATTTGGACTTGAATCCATGTGTCTTTCAATATGAAGACATTTAAGAAGATGTAGATGTACTCTTATTATTTCCTGCAAGGTTTCAAACATGTGAGTTGTATATCGGTTTGTATATTGTGTATCTGAATATATGTCAGAGGGGACAAATTTTCCTTCCTTTATGGTAACAAACTGACCATTGAGAGCTAAGCACAGACTTAATATTGTCGCCTTACATCATCTGCAAAACCTTAAAAACGGTTATTCTTCAATGGACTCTTAGTTGAGCTTGTCAACAAGAAATTCAGTTCTTATTGCGCTTTCGCAGTATGATAAAAATGGTTAGTGAAATCTAAGGTAATTTACATAATCAATGTGATATTTCCAAAAAATATTTCCAAGTGTTTCATTCTTTACCATGTAGCTGACAGTGAACACTTGTGACACACTGGACAAACAAATCAACAAAGACACAGCAGGCTGTCTGTAATTGACATATTTCTTAATTTGGATAGACGCAAAGGTTTTGATGTTTTTAAAAGAGAAATAAGAGTCGTGTAGCACAGAACCACAAATGTAAGCCCTATGGTGTCATTTGAGGACGACTCAGCTCCAGTAATGTTCCGGATAAGACCAGTGTTTCTAAATACTGAGGCTGCAAATTTCTGATGTTGCTAATAAAACTTAAGATTCAGTAAGGTCAGTGGGAACCACTCTTTTGCTCAGAACACACTGTGACAAAGTATTATCTGCAGGGAGTTTTAACTGCTTGGTTATGGCAGTTTTTCTGCAGGAATCGTCTGCTGTGTAATTACATTGTTTAACACAATACTGAAACTTATTAATTCTCCATCAGGTTGTAACATATGTCTGAATAAATTGGTTAGTGGTGTGTTGCCTTTGTGTGAGCCATGGTGTGTGTTTTCTTTCACATTATATCCGTGTGCCAGACAGCGTCCAGACCTTATTTCTTAAGGGAAAATGCCGACTTCACACCAACCTGTGAAAATGTTGAGCTGCCACAATATTTTATGTTTTTCTACACGTGAGTGGAATATTAATTACAGCATATTATGTTGATCACATCAATTTTGTCACCTTTTGCCAAGTAAAAATTACCCCTTTTTAATTTTACTTTTGTTTATTTAGATAGACACAATTGAAAATAATGATGAGTGTAAAATCACAGATATTAAACAGCTTTAATACCCAATTTGCTTGCTGAACTGCTGATGGAATATTTTTAAAGCTTTGAAATTGCTTTATGTGTAATCCCTGTGATAGTAACTGTGATCATAACAGAAAAGACTTCAGTCATTATGTCTTCACAGGAATTATTGTAATTGGAGAGTATTAGTGAGCTGCTTAAGCTCAGAAAATAATAGAAATGATCAGTCAAATGGAAAAATCATTAAATCTCTGATTTAAGAGGAATTCGTGTGGATGAATGGAAAGTTGGTCTTTTCATTTTATCTCTGCATCCCCTGTCTGTACCCTCTATCTTAAAAAATGCCTAAAGAAAGTCAAGTTAGAACATGTTTCTCTCTCATTTAGTCTAATTTATAGTGGAGGAAACGTACAGACTGGACATCCTGCTTTTGCTCGGTTAGAGATGGAAAATGTCACTTTCATGCTCTGTTCCCCCAACAAATTGTAGTCATCACTGAGGTGTTCACAGTTCACAAGTTGAATGCCACCTTAGACCAAAGTCGGGTCACTTTCAAATTATCTTCATTTTATTCCAGTTGAGAAAAAAGTCAAACGTCTCTTTGTGATACTCTGCAGGAACTCATTTTAGATCTATGGGGTTATCAATGTGGCATTACAGCAGATAATACTTACAATCTGCTTTTCCCCTTCTAAGTTATTTAAAGAGTAGCATCTGCTTTGTCTTTATTAAATCCATGTTTGCAATATGCAAATAAAGACAGCAGAAGCTTTATCCATGATGGGTCTCCAGCCAATTATGTAACACTGAGCAAGGCATACTTTCTATTTGAAAGAAGAGAATAGAATACACATTGCTAATAGCAGCAATAACATTATCTATGGCTTTGTCCAAGGAAGAAACACAGCTATACACAGAACCACTGAATGAGGAATAATCTTTAAGGGAAAAGAAAAACAAAGGAGCATACACATCATTAAACAATAGCTGTGTTGATGGCTTTGTCCAGAAAACAGACGGCTAAGCCAATTATTTTCAGCTGTCTCCACTATGTGGGCTGTGCAAGAGGCTTACTAATATTAATTTACTTTTTAAAAGTAATTATTTTGCAAGCAGAGCAAATTTAGTCTATAGTCAAACATTTCCATAATGTCAGGACAATATGGCACAAGGTGTAGGAGCACCTGTTTGTTTTCAGCTCCAGAGCTGAAAACATGTAAAGACAGATTAAACTGGGACAGATAGTGTTTTTGGTGAAGAACTGATGTCTACCTACAACAAGAAAATAAGTCAACACACTACATAAAAAAAACATGAGGCATTGAGTTACCAAACTGTGAAAAATATCAGTAGCTGACTAATCAAAGAAAATCCATTTCTACCAAATAACTTCTCTGAAATGTAGTTGGAAGGGCTTTTTTTTGTTTGCATATGCATGAAAAATTTTTCTTGTTTTAGTCAACATAAATATAATAAAACAAGCTTAAATTGCAAAAATGAACATGTAATGTTTGTTAGAAATTGCCATTTTATTTGAGTTATTTTTGAAGTGGCTTCATAAGCCGTCAGTTATGGCTGATGGAGCCTTCAACATTCACTGTTTTAAGCAAGTGCAGTTTGCACTTGAATCCTTTCTAACAGATGGCGAGGTAAATGATTCATGTCTGCTGCGTGACATAACAAAAGGAGAAAATCATCTGAGAAATAAGTTTAACATTGCAGCTCTTCCTGCAAAAAGTTTCTTGGACTGAAAGGCCGGACAGACTCCTGAATTTGTGGAATAGGTTTTTTTTTCTAAAACAAACTGTGATTGCTAATTACAGGCTTGTTTCTTTCTAAAGTCAGAACAGATAGAATATGCAAAATCTAGTGTCCTCCCAGAGTTTTAATTAAAAACATTCAGCTTATTGAGGGACGTTTGCCATATTAGCTCATTATTCTTATTAACTGGCTTGTATGTAGTTGTTGCCAAAGTACGAGCTTTGATGATGAACAAAGGGTGGTCCAAGCTGCCTTTGCTTCATCGTTTATTCATTGTGAGCTTCTCATATTTCCCTCTCATTAGAAAGGTTTTTGGAACAACTCAGACACAGAGAAACTATGCAATACAAATCAAAACTAACATGTTAATTACCTAGTAATTATGCATCTACATGAACTAACAGCATAATGGCTTATGTTGCATGGAGCAGTGAACTACAGCTACATAGTCAATCTGCTGTGATGGATGGTTTGTATGTGCTTTGAGGTTAGCAGTCAAATTTGTTAACTTTTACTAAACATGCTGTTTATTGATTTTCTACATTAACCCATTAAGTATTAGATATTAAAGTTGTTCACTTGTTAAGGTCTAATTTGAGCGTTTTCTTTTGCCCTTAGGACGAGAGTCGGGTGAAAGTGACCGTAATGGAAGTACTTCCTGTCGACCACAGAGAGTACAGCAGAAGACTCCTCAGTAACATTAAAAAATTGGCTCACTGAGCCACATTCACCTCTGGCTGCCTGATAATTACGCATATGTTCGCTTGGTTTCTGACCAGACTAGGACTGGTGTGAGACTTTTTCAAACCCCCAGATTTTATATCTAATACAGGAGTAACCAGTGAGATCTTTAGCAGGTTTATATTTTAAAACACTGACACAAAAAAGTTAATTTAACGGGATTTTTTACATTCCCAAGGTTTTTCGTTTTAAAGAAATTTAACTTTAATTTGTGCAATTTCAAATTTTTCCTATTTCTTAACAAGTGATTTGTTTATCTGTACATTTTAGTAGTTTCTCTCGTTTTGGTTTAAAGCATGTTGATATTCAGTGTTGACTGAGATAAAAAGAAAAATCCTACTTTTAATTTTGTAAAATAAATATAGCACCAGTGCATGAGAGTTTTTTAGATACATGTTCAGTGTTGTTAAAATATTTTTTCTTTGTGTTGTTTTCAAAGGTCTTTCTTGTCTCTAAATGATGTTAAACTGATTAAAATCACTTGAAAATATCCAGTTTTTGTCTTTGTCAGTATCTGTATCTGTATTTTATGGTAAATGGTTTGTACTTGTATAGCGCTTTAACTAGTCCAGAGGATGCCGAAGCTCCTCTGAATGACTTCAAAATTGGGCAAATATTGCCCCAAATAATAAAACCCGTGTTGACGGATTAAATACCTGAATGTAATTGGATTGTTGAGAGATGTAAAACATCGTTCAATAATGTTTGAGAAAGTTGCTGTAACTGACATCAATTAGTTACTAGAAAACTAATTGCATTTTCTAACTGCTTTCATTTGTCATTCTGCTGTCTGCTTCAGTTGCACGCAGCATCAAAGAAATCCTTTCAGTGGGTTTCTGTCAGAACAGTCACTTCTGCAAACACTGTCAAGGCTGGTGGGAGCTGTGTTCTCTAAAGCATTTTGCACAGTTTTATCCAGACGTTTCCTACTGCTCATACTATGCCGTGTTGCATGAAGAAATTAACTGAATGATTGTACAATTTTGGTACAATGCAAAATAAGAAATGCATTTTAGCTTATAGAAGAATGTAGAATTCTCTAAAGTGATCTTGATATATCTTTTCAACAGATAACAGGAAAACATTTAGACGTGTTTAAATTTAACAAGAAACCTAACTTGCAAGGTTTGACCTCCACAGTTTGAAAACGCATTATAATTTACTGATTAGGCATCATACCATTCTGACAAACAATCCTGACTTGTTGATACTTCAACAAATTAGGTTTTAAACAACTAGCCAAACATCTATGACCTGTGAGTTGGGACCTCAATGGATTGGACTTGTTTTACTAGCACATCCCTCAGATTCTTGATTGGATGGTTTTGTAACAGATTTGCAGTCAAAATCAATACATCAAATATCAGTCTTCTTGTGTCCCTCAACCTCTTACTGAGATATTTTTGCCTTGGTGCATTATGCTGCTGAAAGAGGTCTCGCTTGTTGAGGATTGGTGTTTTACATAAGAGTGTGTTCGCTGCAATCCTTAGATAGGCGGTTTGTGTCAAAGACGGCAGGGCATAGGCTTCCCACCTCAACATTGTCCACAGCATCTGGCTGTCTGGTGATGTGAAAGAAAATGTGATGCATTTCTGTTGGCTCTTTCAAGAGGTAGATAGAGGTCAGCATGAGACCCCTGGTTGCTCTATGTATTCTGACAGATTTCTTTCAGAATCAGCATTAACTCCTCTTTTTAGCTACAACTCATCTGTAAAATCGATCCTTACAACCCAAACAAGCATCGGCGCTCAGGTTTGCTATTGTTCCTTTGTTGAATCACATTCAACATATGCTTATTAATGCAGAGGAAGAATGTTCCACATATACTGTAACTTTGGAAATGTACTAAACCTGTCATTTAGCAACCATAAGTAGAGCTTGGTAAGCTCATTGAAATCCACAAGCTAGTTGGGTTTTTTCTGCTTCTAACATCAACTTTAAGACAAAATGTTTTCTTGCTGCTTAATATGTCTTACCCACTAACCCTTTGCCATGACAAATTAATCTGTTGTTCACTTCCCTCTGCTGTTCCCTAGCTGTTAAATTGTTTCCTACTTCAGTTATTTTGTTCATCATGGCAATGGAAGTCCTTTTTCGATTGAAGCTGTGGTTTTTGATTATGATAGATAGATAAATGGATTGATAGCGAACTCCGACATCCAGTTGCCCAAAAATACAACATAAAGAGCAACAGCCTGACAATATGGTGCACTACTAACTTATGTAAAAATGACATTTCTGCATCTCTAATAATTTTTCTCCCTTCTATTCCAGTGCAGTTATGGAATGGAAGTAAGTTGGAACAAAATTTCAACTCCAGAGTGAAAAGCTTTAAAAACAAAGCCCTGTGATCACTGGTAAATTTGTCATCTCATGTATGCAGCATTTACAATTAGCATGATATTTTCAACTTACTGGAGTCTGCAGCATGGCAAAGTACCTTCTTCTTTCCTCTGACCGTACTTCCTGACACTGAAAGAGAGCGCCTGGGGCAGTGACATACCCAACCTGTGGTGTGGCTAATGATCATGACCCTGATGTATGATGACCACAATCGCCTTCTCTTTCACTTCATGCACCATGACTGCCACTTCCTGCCTACTGCTTGTGGCGCTGTGTGAAGCTCTGGCATATGAAACATTCATGTGCTGCTCTTTTTAAATAAGTGCCATGATTCCACTCGACATTTCTTATATTCATAGAAGACCTTATTAAAGTTTTGTTTTGTCATTTACAGAAAATGTGACAGCAGTCTGTTTCACTCTAGTTGAAACTTAGTTTTCTTTATTATTTTAAAACTTCGAGGAATAAGTCCTGTAGGTGCAGTGATTGAATTTTTGATAGGGAAGCCATGAGATCAGAAAGTCATTTCCAACTTAAAGCCTTATCTGTGATTGAATTTTAAGATGAAGACATGTCAGGCATTACAGCAAAGAGGGAAGCTAAAGGACAAAGTGAGGATATCAGAGAAAATGACTTTTTTTCTTAATGGTTATTCTTTGTAAGTTTTGAGAGGTGAGAACTGGATTGCATTTAAGACTGACATTTTTTTATTCTTGAAATGTGGGGACTGGAATATGCAGTGACTGTCTGCAGAGTGTAAACCTGCAAAGACAGGAAATGGAAATGGGCTTCTGTTATCACAGAGGTTGCAGCCCTGATCAGTCCATCCACTCTTCCATCTTGATATATACTAGTTCAGTCAAGCCCTCCTAAGCCTGCCTACAATGTCTGTCTTTCAAACTGCTGAAGGAGGAGGTTAAAAAGAAGGTTATGGAAACCAGTATTTTAGAGAAACAGAGCATTGAACACATACACATGTATCTCTGCAAATTAAAATGTTGTCTTTTTATTCCAAATATACAAAGATTCAATAAACTGCTGGAGTAAAAAGAATTATCTTGGGAACTCCAGGGAGTTCTGGACAATTGTTTTAGGTGTGAATACTTCTTATATTGAGCTACACACAAGGAGGCCAAGACGGAGTAACAGATTCAGTGTGAGCCAAGATTTTTGACACTCGGTGAAGGCTACTGTCAGTGCAGGCTCATGTGCTGGAGCCGCTCTGATAAGGCCGACAGGAAGCGAAGACATCTATTACACACACATCTAGAAACACACACAAAGAGCCTCTCTGACATTCTGCTTTTCTCGGGAAAAGCGGCCGGCTCGTATGTCATTATCTCGATGATAATATAACAGATCAATAACTATTTAACAGCTGTGGTTACCCCACTAACCACTTGTAATTTTGTTTATGTATGACTCTATTGTTTAAAATATTTCATCAGTGCGTAATCGACTCTGCTGTGTGTGAAGAGACGGACCTTGCAAAAGGAAAACACTTAATAAATTGCTATCTAAGAGAAGTCATCTCTAGCAATAAACAAAATGTTTTTTAACTTAATAAAACAATATAATTGTATTTGAAGCATATATTTCTTTTAACATAGAATATCATGGTTTACAAACAACAAAAACCCAAAATTCACTTTCATTTTAATAATAAATAAAACTAAAACAATAGATATTTATAAGTTTTTTGGGTACAAAAATGTTAGAATAAGGCCATGAGAAAAATTAGCAAGACTGCTGACTTGACATTTGTTTCCCACAAGCAGGTTGATACACAAAAGTTCATAGTTACAGAAGAAATCTCAACTCTATCTCTTGGATAGAGAGCTGGCAGGCGTTAACCTCTCAGAGTATGATGTTAGCTGGGACCTCATACGTTTACCCTTCACTGACTGCAATAAGACTGCGCTTGACTGGCTAGAAAATTTACCTGCCCTGAACTCCACAGAGGATATATGTGATGTTGTCTGGATGGAGATGAGAGACACCAGAACCAGCAATGCAGCTGAGGATCAGTATTAAAGCAAGCTTCCAGTTTAGCAAAGACAAAACTTGGTTCAAGCTTCTTTCGCTTTTGAGTGTATGTACTGTATAATATACGGCGATGCTTGTCAGTAAGCAAACATGTCTCTTAAAACTTTTTACATGAATTTTGGGGAAGATTTTGATTTTCAGGGAAATGGAATTTGGGTTTTTCATTAGCTATAAGCCTTCAAAATTAGCAGAAATAAAAAGAGAAGTTTAATCAGTTTTTTAATTAAATTACCGAAATTATTTAACTTTTTAATAATATTTTACTCACAGATACTCCTGTAAACTGTAACAATCAAACACTAAGGGTTTCGGTTCAAAACACTTAAATAAGAGCACTATACTGATGACTTTGACAAACAATCTGTGGTATAGAGTTTTAGTTTAAAGTTCAGATATGAAGTTTTAAACTAGCTCACAAGGGCCCAGTTTTCACTTGTCACTCTGACTGCCAGTCTGTCTAATTTGAAGCTGCTTGTTAGGTGACAAACACAGCAGAACAAAAATAATATCATACTTCTGTGTTGAAACAATTGTGACACAGACCCAAAAGCAAGCTAAAAACAGGACTCCATAACAAGTGGGTGAGCAGGATAACAAAACAAAGGAGCACACAGATCTACTAAGAAGAAGATCAAGAGACAAAAATCTGACAAGGAATACGCAGGGACTAAATATACTGAGGGAGCAGAGATAGCTGCAAAGCAGGTGGGACGGTTATGGAAGAGGGAACATACACATCACAGAAAGAAACACAAACAGAAAAAATGAAAGTGAAGCAAAATAAATGAAAACTACAATAATCAAAACTAAACTCAGAAACCCAACGCACAAAAGATCAAAATGAAACATCTTAACTTCTGTAAATCATTTTCTTCTATTTACACAGTTTAATAACAAGATGTTGTGTCAAGATGTTGCGCTGCACTCTGATTTTCAATTTGGGCCACATATGATGATCTGAGAACCTGTGGCAATACTTTGATTTGATTTGAATTGATGTCCATAGATGCTCTCATTCCGAGCTGACTGACCTTGGGGTATTTTGAATAGAAGAATGGACCACAACTGATTTCACCAGATTGTTAGAGCAGGAGGAGACTCACCTGTAAGTTTCTACAGAGGTAAATGTAGCAAAAGGTGTCTATAAAAACTATTCAAAATCCTCAGAGGGACTGAATACAAACAAAACATCACTTTAGCCTGAACAGCTTCCCATCAACTATATTCATGTTGTGCTTTGATGTGCATGAGTTGAAAATTCTGGTTTAATCCACAACACGAAACCAGTGGCAGATAGACGAATGTCCTCGCTCGTTTGCCAACTTCTCTCTATGGACCTCACAGTAGACTTTAATAGACAGTCTGAAGGCCTTTTCTGTTCAAGGATCTCACTGCTATCAAGGACACTTCATGCTCACTGGGGTATTTATAGGCTCTGAATTGTCTCTCTCTCTCTCTCTCTGTTTTGGTGCATGAATGTGTCTAAGATCTTAGTTATCCAAGTTTTCATGAAGGACTCCAGTGGTAGAAATACAGATGCTTTGCAGCTTTCTCTTTTCTTTCATGTTTTCTTATTCTGTAGGTGCAGACTTTTGCCAACTTTCACTCTTACATAACTCCCTTTTAATACCGTATTTATTTTTCTTTTCCTCTGTCTTGTCCTCTGTCCTCCTGGCCAGTGGGCACCCACAGCAGATTTAGCTTTCAGTAGAATTATTATCATTTTTCTCATTGATTTTTTTTCCCACTCTGTACTTCCTTTCATTGTTTCTCTCCTATCCAGCACTAGTTAAATTAACCTCCCCTATTCCACTCCATCCCTCTCCATCATGAGCACATTTAGCCTCAAGGCATGTGTTGTTTTTTTTCTTCTGGCTCTTGGAGAGCCAGAGGCAAATGCACTTTGCTCACTATGAGCTAGTACTTATGCATGATAACTCTTCACATGTAAAAAGGTCTAAATTGCAACTGCAAGCAAATTTATAAGAATGAGTAATTGGACATAGTATATATGTGATGGATTTTAAGTGAATCATTGGGTACAGTGGTGGCAGAGCATCAGGTGGATGTAGGTGGTCGATCCCAGCAGGTACAACACATCAAGCTGACAGTAGTATGTTGGTGCTGCATGCATGCATAGCTGGTTGGGGATTAAATTAAAGAACACGCCGAGTGGCATCAAAGACAGTGCATGAAATGTCACCGTAGACTTCATTATAAGCAAACTCTCACACTCAAAGGCAACTTCCTGGTTTGCAGCTCAATGACTCAAATTAGAGGAAAAAGTATTATTGACTTACATTACAAAACAGACTTCTGCCTGACATCAAATTTCAATTGAATTTATTGGCATCACAGCAGTGAATACGTTGCACATTTTACATACTGGAGCTTACAGTACTGCTCAATCTCTCTACATTGTTCAGAGTCCAGGGTCCTCTCTCCTCGCTTCACCCCAACAGGATTTAGATTTGGGGACTGGCATGGTCACAAAAGAACAATGGTTTTGTGCATCGTGAACCTTTCAGGGCTGATTTGCCCGTGTGTTTTGGGTAATTGTCATGCTCGAAAGATTTTTGTTTTAAAAGCACTCTATTCCCAGAACCTTTGGAGGAGAAAAAGTACCACAACATCACAGATCATCAACAGTGAGCATGAATCAATTCTCTAAATATTCCTCCTTTGCTTTCTGCCTGACCAACATTGAGTTAAGGCTGCTTAGCATTTAGCAAACACTGCATTTTTATATGCATTATGGGCCACAGAAACTTTTTCCCTGCCATGCCATCCAATTAATTAGATAGTATCTATAGCTTACAATAATGTGTTCTCCTTACCAGTAGTTCTCTTCTTGACTTGTTCAGATAGTTTTACCTATCTTGCCATACTCATAGTTCTATTGGGTGGAAAGGTAAACTTAGTTTTTTGCTCAGCCATATTTGTTAACATTCCTGTTGTTTAAAAGGTTTTTTTTAAAATGCTCTCAGTCTTGTTTGAAACCTTTTTCTTTCTGCTGAAACAATTTTTACATATAAAACAAAGTAACATACAATAGTAATAAATTGCATGTTTTGTATAACCTTCTGTTGTAATTGCTAACCTACCTGAATTTTTTTCTATCCAAAATTTGAGCTTGTTGCACTTTGGGTGTCGAGAAGCGACATCAGTTTCACGAGGGCAGCTGGATCGAGAGCAACAGAAAGAGAAAAATGTGTGAAAGCACACATTACTCAAAACACTATTATTGTGGTCTTTTGTGACTGCTGTCAATTGACAAATTGGTGTCTCTGGGCCCAGTTCTAAAGAGTCGGTGGTGCAGAGAAATGCACTCATGCTGTGACAGCTGACTTTTAGATGTTTCGCTGCTACAGGCATGAAGCGCAGTTGGAAGCAGGGTGTGATTATGAGAAATATATGATTTGGAGGTGAGAGGGACTTGTGTCAATCATTGGCTGTCAAATTAGATTTTCCCATGTTTGCTGTTACAAATTGTTTTCTGCTCCATGGAGTCATGAAACATGCAGATGGATTGTGAGTGTGTATATAATTTCTTATTATCTGTGGTTGGTCTTTTTCTAGACAAAAGTGAAAAGAGTTTTTTGTTTTGCGCACTGTTTTCAGCAAAATGTACACAACTTTTTAAAATGTTTCAATCCTTAATCTTTCAAAGAAAAGGTCTCACGCCTTTTCTTTAAAAAGTTTTATAATTATTTAATATGCCACCTTAATAAAAATAAATGTATCAACAAACTATTCTATTCACTATTTGCATGACTATTCTAATAAATAGTTGTGTTAATGTATCACTTTAGTAATTGGCATGCCATACGAAACACTATTAATGTCTCTTGCCAAGCAGATTTTCAGAGATTCAGTTTAAACAAAGAAAACTGAAGCTTTCAAAGGCAGCTTATTTTGCTCTAAGTGGCTGTGAGTGATTTCCTGGTAAAACAATCGCCAAAAAGGCATCACCATTGAAACTGCTAAATTGCAATTCTGGCAATCTTCACAACCAGTATAACAACTGTAACCCATTTTTCTAGGGTGTAATATGTGACATTTTGGCTCCCTTCAATATAGCAAACACAGAGAAAGCCAGACTGGGTCAGCAACATTTTTGTGATTTCAGCAAGTCTGAAGATGTCATTGATTTCACTTGGAGAGAGTCACACATTAAAGCTTTTCTTTTATTTTGTTCTACCCTAAATCTGATTCTAAGAGTTCAACAGCTACAGAGATATAAAAATATATTCACAAGATTACATTTTCTCATGAATATATATTTTAACTTTTAGCATTACAACATTTTTACTTTTCTAGTTGCACGTAAATAAAATCAACAAGAAGATACATTCACTGAATTTGGTGGTAGGTGTTTCTCACTGTCCAAGATCTGGAAATATGGCAGCCATTCATAAAATAATGGAAATACTTTCAATAATAAAACTGAAAGTTTCTCACCAACCCTAAACTCAAAATGCAACATGCCTGCTGCTTGCAGAGAGAGTAACAACAGCTGCAGTAATTATTTTTTTTGCGCTTTTGACATTGTTTTTACCCTTATGTCTTATTAAATAACACACATACCGTAACAGTGTGAAGCTTCTGTTGGTGAAGCAGTGTGAATACATAAAATTTCTCAGAAATATACTGTTGTTTACCTATATTTCTAATAGTTGTTGCAAATCAGCAACAGTTTTCCAGGCTACAACAAAACAGCAATTGAAGTGACAGTGCCACATTTTTGCGGTGCAGTTCTGTCTTAAGGTTATAAGCAGGTCTTGTCTACAGTGGTTGACGCTTGTCATTTTTATTTGCTTCCAAGTCAGATAGATTAGTCCTGGAGGCTGAGGTTAACAGCTTGTCTGAAAGGTGTCAAGACCAAATCGGCTTTCTGCTGTCTTAAATTAACTCCAATTGCGAAAACGTTGCAGTGGTAAATGTGAATTGTATTTTATAAGTCTTTACACCATTGACATGCTTACATTGAGTAGGTATTAATAGAGAAGTTGATAATTATTTGTACAATAAACTGTAGGAGGTTATGCACCACCAATAATCTTCCTGTGTGAAACATACCCAAAACATAACATGCCATTTATATAAGTAAAGCAGTGAAAAAGCAAATGTTCTGCATTCCTTCTTTTATTAAGCAGATTATCAGTTTGGTCAGTTTTTCTATCCTACATTTTTCTCACAGGAAGATGAGCTGACAAGATCATTGGTGGTGCAGAGCCTCCTAAGTCTACTACCTGTGAAATAAATAATGCATGACAAGGTAGTTACTTGATTGTGCTACAAAATGGCACTAACTGTTTGCAAAACACATTCTACTGACCCTTGTACTGCTTTTATCCGTTTAGCAATTTAATAGATTTTAATCAGAAGATGTTTGAAACAAACTGTGAACATGCCCAGAAGCCTGGCTCTCAAGCCAAAGGTCCTCCCAAGAGCAAACAAATGTTAAAAGAAGTCTCTAAAAATCTCCAAAATACCATAACAAGACCTGCAGCAGGCTCCTGCTGCTGTTGACATGAAAGTACATGTCTGTACAGACAGAAAAAGAAGGCACAAGTTTAACTATTATAGGAGGCTTGAAAGGAGAAAGCCTTTGCTCTCTGAGAAAAAAAAAAAAAACCCATGAAGGCCAATCTGAAGTTTGGACTGAAATAAAATGGAACTGAGTCTTGAAAATTGTGTGGACAAATAAATCTAAACAACAGAGCAGAGGATTAGTGATGGTTTAGTGATGCCTTGCTGCAGCAGAATCAACTAACTCACCATCGTAAATCGCATGAAAAATCATGTCATTTACCAGAAAGTGTTTGAAAAAAAAAGTTTTTGTTTTATAGTAAATTAGGGAATTTTGGGGGTTTATTTCAAAGTAAACTATTTTCTAGAGATAAAATAAGATAAAAATATATTAAATAAGAACTTGACATCTAATGGGCTGCACTATGTTTTTCTCATGTATATAATAATTACCAAATATTTGCTATAACATGGATCTGAATGGAGGATCATTTTCACACCAAATCTCATCATGCCATGACTGAATATCTTTTTCCATTTCCCTCATCATCCTTTGTGACCTGCTGCCTGCTCCTGAGCTGCATCTCATTGCACCATTAGTATCTCAGTTCACAGCTACAGCATATGGTGTAAAATTAATATTTTGCATATATATTTTTGTCCCTGTTGCCTTGTCCACTTTTGTATTCTGTCTGCGTGTTTCTGGCAGTCTGTTTTCCTTAAAGTCTCCAGCTTGGGTTTAGCGTTTTGGTCCCGCTTGGAATTACAGCAAAATTATATTTAAAAACTCCATGATCCTGAAAATAGAGGGAGAGTGAGCAGAATGCAGAGTGTATATAACGCTGTTTTCAGACACGGATCCGAATGGAGAATAATCTATTTTAGAGTTTCTAATGATTCTATATGCTGCAGCCATCCCTTAGCTGTGTTGGTCCGTTTAGCCGCATCTCTGTGCACCTGCAGTGTCTTTAGGATTTGCTAGTCGATAACCGTCTTAAGCCTCTATCTTCATAACCTCAAATCGGATCACTGTGATATGGCTGTGATAGATCCTGTTGTTTGTGTGCTTATCTACAGGATTAGATGCACCCGCTGGAATAGCTGTGAGATAACGTCTTCCACTTTGCCATTACCTGGCAGCGAGAAGAAAAGAGTCAGAGTTCCTAGAAAAATATCTGAAAATAGAGATTTTTCTTGTGTAAAATTCTGATTTAATTAGGATGTCCTTCATTGCATTGTTGCTATGTATAAAATTAAAATGGTCCTTAACTTAATTACTATGGGCTTCTTTTCAAAGTTGTAGTGAATCACCAGATAACAGTACAAAGAAGAAGAAGAATTGGCATAAATCCTTAGCTCTTGCAGAGTTTTTTAAATTGCTTCGTCACAAATAGCAACTGCAAAATCAGAGGACAAATACTGAGTCATAAGACCCAAACATGGTGGTATGGATAAATAATTTCAAGTCAGAGTTTCTACAGCACAACCATGATGCCACCAATTTATGTGCATCTAGTTGGTGGTATAAACAAAAAGGAAAAGATTGATAAAGAACAACAGAAAGCATGTATTTATTTACTCTGGTTGAGATGAAAGGTGAATGTTTTTGAAAACATCATTTGGGAACCAGAAAATATAGATTGACTATCCTTTCAAAATAAAACATTTTTAGGCAGGATTTTTTTAGTTTTCAGATGAAAACTTATGATGCAGTGTTCTGTATGTTGATTGCAGGTGGCCTAAGATATAAAATTAGTTCATACATTTATTATACTTTGTAAAAGATTTTACATCTCATAAACGTCATCACATTTTATCTCATTATAACCAAAAATCTAATTGTAAGGATTACTGGTGACCGACCATTACAAAGTAATGTATAAATGTGAAGTAATAGAAATAATCTGAAAAGTGTGGCATGATTTGTGTTGAGCGTGCCCATCCTTCAATCTCAAGGACTTGAAATTTATCATAATTTTTTTTTGTCAAAGACACCAGAGGAGACCTATGAAATTTTTATCAGCAGTTTTGTGGCTGTAGTAGCCAGTAATAGGTTTTTGTATGTAATATTAACACGGGTATGAATAAAGTAGGACATTAATTTAGACATCTTTGTTCTTTTTGTTAATGAAACATATTTTTTTTCCTATAGTAACTCTTGGTATTAGTATTATTAAAGGTATTATTGGAAGAGGCTTAACTGTACGATTAACAAAATTAAAAGGAAAACAAAAAATATTATGACTTAAATCTGGTTTTGCAGCGACAAGGTACAGTCAAATATGAGTATGTAAATATGTAATTATGTAATGTGACGTGTTTCTCTTCCGTCCTCTTCAGAAAAAGCAACAAATCACTGAATGGAAATCATTCAAACAGCATATGGATAATTTTCTTTCCGCTAGCATTGGGTTTGTATTAATTTGTTTAGGACTTTCTGCAAAGCCACAGTTAACAGATGCAGCAATGTTTCTGCGTTCTTCTTCTCCTCGCCTCCGTATTTCCAGCTGTGAGCTAAGTGGAGATGTGGCTAATTATCCGGTTTACACCACAAAGATAATTACACCCTTATGAGAAGTAACACGTTGAATATGCAGTACATATTGAACTCAAAAAGCTCTCTTCTGTGCATCTGTTTTGTGTATTGATTCATCACACGTGCACCACACCAGTTAAGTATTATGGAGGGGAGCTTCTCCAAGTTCACTAGGCTGTTTAATATTTAATTATGGCCTCAAACACAATTTAAAGCAGGATTATAGGGATAACAAAGAGTTAAGGAAGGCGCTTAAAAGAGCCAGCTCCACAGAAAATGCTGCTTTATACTGAGCTTTTCAGGTCTTCACATCTGATTTGGACTAAAACAATACAGCTTGAACCTCATAAATCTCCCTCCCAGAGGGACGTGGCTAATCATAGATGCACCACATGTCAGTGGCTCAGTTATTCAGCCAGATTAACAGTGCAGGGGGTATTCAGCACACAATGCAGCAGAACACATTACTAAACACAGCCTCAAAAGGTGGTAATTGAAGGTTTCTCAGCCTTGCATTAAATTTGATTTTAAAGGGTAGGAAAACAGATGGAGATTATATTTCAGATCAAATCAAATCTATTCAGAAAATATGCAGAAAATGTGTTTTTAATGTCTGCTATTTGGTCAGCCTGTGTTGACCAAATAGCAGACATTAAAAACACAATACTACTAATTACTGGTATTCTAAAATAACTTTTAAAAATGCCTTGTCCTGAAAATAGAGTTGATGGAAAGCTTGCAGAAGAATAATGTGAGCCCAAGAAAAGATCTTTGAAGCACTTCACCAGAGAGAATGGGTAGAGTGGAGACCAACATGTAGGTATGCTGAGAAACTTAGGACCTGAACAATGCAAGAGCAGTACCAGTAAGGCTAACACAAATACAATTGAAGCTCTTAGCAAGAGAGAACAGCAATTTTAGGAGGGTAATTTTTCCAAGTGCTTGTTTTTCTAATACTGTACATTACACTACAGGCATTTTACCTTCAGTTCAAAGGGAGATATTGAGATTTGTTGTGTGAAAAGCAGCTGTGAGATCCAAAACCACAGGGAGAGCAAAATCTGTATTTATCTACAGCCAGAATTTGCAGCTATTGTTGCATTATTAAAAAGCTTGCAGTTTCTGTGTTGTGAAGTTTTAAATCCAGACACTAAGACAATAAACACTACATAACAGATACAGTTCTTTAAAAAAATGTTTTGTATATTTTAGCGAACAGGAGCAGAAGGAAGTTAAGATGAGCAACATCACAACACAATCATAGCACCTTCATGTCCTTGTCCTCCAAAGAAATGATGTTCGCCCTTCCAGCTGACTGACCGTCCTAGTTTTGTCAGGAAAAAAAGTCACATTGTTGGAGGACACAAGGTTTCTTGTCAGAAAGTAATTTTACCAAGAAGCTGCTCCATACCCTACAAGGTTAAAGCATTGTTTTTATAGCTTGTATATATAAAAGCTAAGGCACCTCCAGCTGTTTTCACCACTAATAATTTTATTCACAATTGTTCTTTCTGACTTTGTTTCCCTCGTCCTGATTTGGAATCTACCATCTTCTCATCACAGCACAGGCTTCGATGATTGAACATTGAAAATGTCTTATAAACTTTTCTTTCTAAAAAACAAAACACTTTTTACCCTTTGTTTGAATACTATTTAGTTTGTAAGAGTCCCTTCTACAGTCATATTCACTAAATAAGAATGTGTTCTGATCATCGTACAGAGAGATCAATAGATAAAACCTTCAATGTGTGGAAAAAAGTGTCCAAAATATCTCCGCTTTCAGCGTTTTAAGTTTTTCATGTTAAATCATAATCAGAGTAAGTACAAGAAGCACTTTTATGATAAATATGCTATTTATTAAAAGGAAAACAGCTATCCAAAACAACATAGACTTTTGCGAGAAAGTAACTGCCTCATGAATCTAAATCTACTTGAGCTACTTTTACCAAGAGTAGCATTTGCAATCAAGTAAATCAAACATTTGTGATTACTTATATTTAGGCCTTTACACCACTTTGGAGGTATAAGATAAATATTAGGGTTAATATGTTAATACAATTTAGAAGTCTTTTACAAAAGTAGCAAATAAAACTTATCATGCAGTGCTAACTTTAAATCTTTGTGGTTCTTCACTTCCTGAGTTGGTTCCATAGACTCACCAACTCAAACATGGCGGATCTTTTTTTTTCATAAAGGTTTTCATGCAAAATAATAAAGGTTTTGAGATATTGTGAAATCAGTGTTTAAAATATTTTTTTTATGCGTTATAACCCCTAAGCACATCTCGTTGTAGCTGCATTTTAGTTTGTCAGTTTAAAACACAGCAACATTTTTATTGAGGATACATTTTATGGAGGTGGGTGCAACATGTTGGTTGTTTTACTTTAGGGTTCTTGTTTTTTTTCTAAGCACAGATCCTCCAGGGTCTGTTACAAGTAACCCAGATGAGATGTGTGCAACCTTTATTTAATATATGTGTTGTGATTGCATGTTGATTAAATGTCATTCCATTTTTTGTTCCCTGAGAAAAATGATTAATTCCTGTGAATGAGTGTGCAATCATGTAGTCTTTTGGCAAGAAATGGTTTCTTGTGCAGAGAAAGTGGATTTTTTTTTTTTTCCTCCCTGACCTCATTTGCATAATTAGACAGACTTTCTTGGCTTAATCACCACTTTACCTTCATTATTCTGCAGCCGTTCATCTGTTTTCATTTCAAACCTGATCTGTGCTATTTTGATTTTTTAAAAATTGCACTTACTTTTTGTGCTCACTCTAATGGGTCCCTGGAGCTGTGTGAGGATCAGACTGATCATTTCGAGGACAACTTTTTGTAAGGTTAGACCACTTAGTCTTGCAACCAGGACGACAAAATTAGAGCTCCTCTGTGTGCCAGAAAGTATATTGGAGGGAGAGGCGATCAACGCAGGAACCCAGCAAAAATATAAGCAAATGATGGGTGAAATAATGTAACATTGGCTGGGAAGAGCATAGTGACCCAATTTAAGCTTCTTTAAACTTGTTTTGGAGCACATTTGCTGTAAAATCAAACTACAATCATCTTCGATGTTTAAACGCTACAATAACCGTAACGCTGGAAGTTTCTACATCTAAAAAAAAAAGAACCAGTCTGCTCTGGACAGGTTGGCAAGACTGAAAGACCAGACTTGCTTACGGTCTGATTAGATGAATCAGATCTTTCAAGCTCTTCAGCTTGAAAGATCTGATCCAATTACATGCTGTTAGTGCAGATAAGGCATCGGCATTAAATGTCAGTACTTGGATAATGGACCTCTGGTAGTCACCGGGCTAGACCGCAAATAGCTAAAATCCACACTTGAGACCCCTTCTGACAACATTCATAGCTGCTTATTTTAATAGTTCAAAACATCAATTATACATTAATGTGCATTAACCTGCAAAGTAGGAACTATTTGACCACTATTGCAGAAGATAAAATCTACGATCTTCCTTATGTAATCAGTGTTTTGTAAGAACTTTCCTGCACTTTCTGTAGTTTTGACCTAATTGTGTTCCTTTGCATCAAAAGATGTTTACTTCAGATTGTGTTGAAATCCTGGAACAGTTCAATCTTTCTCAAGCTCATTTCCGAACTCTGACCGTAAATTAAATCAAAGTGCCCATTAAACGATACTGTAGGCTCACAAATGCAAGTCTTTATTTTGAAAGCTTGTAGAATTTAACAATGACATTGCCAACATAAATGCTGTCAAAGCAAAACATGCATGCAAATATTTCCATCATGTTAAATTAAATGCATCGAATGCAATCTGAAAATGTGAGAACTTAAATGTTTTTGGTACATCCTCTTTTCCCTCATCAAACTCAACAGTCCTCTGAACAACACCAGTTATTCTCCTTGGTCTCTCTGTCATCAGTCTGATTAGAATCCCGCTCTCCTCCGTTCTTTGCCGTCTCATTTATCCAGCACCTTCTGCTAATGAGTTCAGCTTAATTGTATCCCGTTTCACTTGCAAATGAATGAAATGTTGAAATCATTCACAGGGAGATTTTAGATTTGTAAGGGTAATTTTTCACTTACTTTAAAAAAAGGAAGAGTAACTGTGGATTATTTTCACACAAATAACTTTCTTGCCTATTAGTGCTTTTGCCATGCAATTGGGGAGAGGGTTATCTTACTTTAGAAGAAGTGCTTGATAGAGGAGTAATGACATATTTTGTGAATGATACTTTTGTAGTCAGCTTATTCAAAGAGATAATGGCTTATTGTGCTGCTGGAAGATTGCAGAAGGACATCTTTAACAAATTAAAATGGTCATCTAATCAATCCTTCAGTCCACCTTTTAGCAGCAAAGACAATCAGAGCTAAAAAGATTAGATGCGGTATATTCTGAGCTCTTATCATGAACAAGAAAATTAATTTGTGAAACTGCTGAAATGGTAGACTTATTGAGTAATTACTTCTCACTAACTGCTTTCTGGGAAGGACATGTTGGAAGTAACCTGTATTATTGATAGATAAAAACTTGCATTGTATTCATCTTCCTTAAACGTTTTATTTACACCATGCAACTTTGTATGACCAGAAACCATGCTTTCATCAACCTTTTTAATAATCTGCTTAGTTGTGGTAGTTAATTTTATAACTTGTTATAATCAGAGCTAAAGGAAACGTGTATTTTAAATATGTGGAGTCACAGAAATGAGTTGCATGCTACTTCTGTCCACTTCAATGAAAAGCTATATTGACACAAAGAAGTTTATGTTCTTTAAGTAAAACTCAAACTGATCAAGAACTGTATCAGAGTATCCTGTCATGGTCAATGCTGCACTGAGGTCCAGCAGAACCAACTATGGTTCTTCCACAATCTGTATTTATTTAGATATCATCCAACACTTTGACAATGGTGAGCATGGAAACCAAACTGAAAGACATAAAAGCGATTGGTAATTGTTAAGAAGTAAATTAGCCATTTAAAAACAGCTTTTTCTTTTTCTGATGAATGAAAGAGTTGAAGCTGAGAAGAATGCTGTAACAGAAAAACTTCAAATATTTTGCAAGTTACTTTGTGAACTACAGAATAAAAAAATATCTCTGTTCATATTTACAGAAATATAACAACGGAATCTGTCCGTAACCCATTGCTCCGTCATTCAGTTCTTTCACACAAGACAGTAAAACATTTCCATGCACTGTTAGATCAGTTCTATAAAGTTAAACTTAAGCAATTCATAATCTTAATTCCCTTTGGAGAAAAAGATAACTACTATAATTGGGATCGTTTGGTTAAGTGAATGTGCTAATCCTTCACATCAAGCTATTTTAAATAGTTCACAAAGTTCAAAGTGACATACAGAGCAAATTGAGATATTCATTGTCTGTGCTACAATTCTTCCTGGGATTAACTGAGTTCTTTGCTATGAACCCTGAACAGTTTTTTGTGTTTTGCTGAGATCATTGTTTCATGCAGGCAGCTGAAATACAAAAACGATGCTGCCACTTGAGTGACTTCAGTTTCCTTTCATCTTACAGAGGCATCAGTCAAACAACCTCTCAACACTTTGCTTCTCTTCATTACTTTTTCAGCTCTTACACTCACAAAAACATCAACCTTAGGAAGTGTGCCATGACAAACTGTGAGTTTTGACTTCATCTTGAGCCTGCAAAGAGCAGCTTCTTGTGTTACTTTTTACCTACTTCACTAAAAAGTTCCCTATCATGTCTTGTTAAAACATTTTGCTATATTTGTTTAGCGCATTTCTCAACAAGCAGAGCAGCAGTGTTGGTGGCAATTTGGTCTTCACTGTGTTGCTCAAATAATATGGCAGGGCTACAATTGTGGAATGAAGAAATGAGTTTAATAGAACCTGTCAAGCATTTATTAGACAGGGATGCAGACTTTGGGACTGCATCAAAGTGATCCACAATGATCCACCAACCATGGAAAAATGGTGAAGCTTACACTGAGTGCCATACCTTCCAAAATTACTCCAAAAGTTCATTGATAACTCATCCAAGAGATCAGAAAGGATAATGTAAATATGTATATGTCTCCACAATAAGGAAGAAAATGGGCAACAATAGTATCTACAGACTAATTCCAAGGTGAAAACCAATGCTGGCTAAAAGAGAAAACAATCATCCTATATTTGTTAAAAAAAGACTTTTGGGAAAAAGTCTGGATTCTGTTGAGAAAAAAAGTTAAACATTTTGAAACATGTATGTTCTATGGCAAACCTAAACATGAGTTCTGCTCCCCAAAAAGCCTGAAGGCGAATGTCTGATCATCGGATGGTGTCCTTACAATCAGTAACACTTTGGTTAAGCTGGGAGCAAAGACAGTAGCAACTCTGCTTTTAAATGGCTAGAAAAATAGATTTGCTGTTGTGGCGAGACCCTAGACAAGCTGTTCAGGGTTGAAAGCTCTCCAATGTGGCTGAATCTGAACAATTTTGTGAAGAGTAATTTGATGAAATATCTCCACAGTGATGTTAAAGCTCTTTATCAGTCATTGCAAATGTCGGCTAGCTGCTTGTATTGTCAAGGGTGGAACGTTTAAGGTGACAGTTACTTTTCCTCCTGTACTGTTTTGTGTTTGACTTGTATTTTCAGTGTCATAATGAAAATTTTCATCATCTGAATGTAACTTTTTGTATTTAATCAGTTTATCTTTTAGGCCAATATCAAAATTTGTTCTATGATCTGAAAATAAATTTGTAATTGGGAACAATTCTCTTTATGGCTTCAAACAGTTCATTAGGGATGAAACTAGTGGAAAGGAAATAATAGGATACTTTGTGTTATTATAGCTAAAAGTATTTTATATAAGAATGTTATTTTTGTTGTGTGTGCCATTTGGCTGGGTGGTGCTGCAGTCGAACCGTCTGGGATTTCAGAGACCGCTGGGCAGAAGTAGGACGCAAAGACAATGTAGGTTGGAATTTATGAGGAAGCACAACTTTCTGTCAGGAATAATTCACCAGAGACAAAAAAGGGGTGTGTATTTCCATGCATGTGTGCAAAAACCCAAACAGTAAAACCTGAGCAGTATTTTATATGTGTGTCATCGTCTGCATGCGTGTGTGTGTGTGTGTGAGTGTGTGTGAGGGCGAGAGAGAGAGAGAGATTCTGCCAGCAAGAGAAGAAAACAAGAGCAAAAGTTCCCCAGCCTGTGGAGTAAGTTAGTTGTCATCAGTAAATAGCTGCCTGTGTGGTGCTGGGCCAGTGGGCAGGCAGGAATAATGAGGACTGTAGATGGAGCCAGATGGAGTCTCACTTCACACAGCATGACTCTGTTCAACTGTAATGGAGAGCTTTTTGTTGTATGAAAGAAGAACTTGAGAGCTTTGGGTCAGTGTTCTCTCAGTCAGTCCAAAAGCCAAAAATAGAGGATTTTTATATCCAAAGCTTATAATGCTGATCTGTTCAATGCAAGAGAATGTTAGAAACAGGCTTGTGGTTTAATAGCAACTCTGATGGGATTGCATTTTTTATTATTATTATTTTCAGCTGATTGTTAAGATTATTTTGAAGTAGGTATCATGTATGCAAAAAAATAATAAAAAAATGCAGTTATACTACTTTGGATTTAAATTACTTTTAAGTACATTTGAGCTGAAACATGCATTTTTTAAAATAATTGTGTTTATTGCTTTGGCTTTAGTGTCCTAGACTCAAAGTAAAGAGAACATGCAGCCATTTTTTTCATCTCTTTTTCTTCTTTGCGCCTGAAGCTCTGAGGACATGTGTATGTTTTGCAGAACAAATGGGTTCTTGTTTTGTTAGAAGCCTGGCCAGCTGTATTTGTCTGCTGTAACCCCCCCAATCTACTGCCGCCAGAGCACTGCAGAGTGGACTCGCCCTTGTGTGTGTGAATGTATGCGGATGCATCCATGTGGGTGTTTTGACTTGGATTTGAACTCATTGTAGAAAATCATGTGGAGAAAAAAAACAACAAATGCTGCGAGTTTCTCTGAGCACTTCCACACAACAGTCAGTTAGATGCCTTAATACAGGTAGATGTCAATAGATAATATCAAAAGGATAATCTATTCATTGACTCAAACCATAAAGCTAAATTAATACACCAGATTGATTATTTACACACTGACAGAGTTACTTGATTAAGTTTGAGTACTTTTGATGTTTATAGCTCATGGAAACTCAATTTCTCAGAACATTATAATATTAGATATACTTTATTAAACATTGCTTTTTAATATATAAGGGTTATATTTTGGCCATGTTATATCAGCTAAAAAAATGATGAGTTGACACTTGTTCCACAAATAGTCAATTTCCATAAGCACATTAATTACTGAAAGGTCACTGCTAAAGAAGCTTCCTGTTCACAGAGTGACATATTGCAGCATGGTATTGGAAAGTTGAGTGGAAGAAAAAAATGTGCATACAATTTACATAATTGGGGCTTTAGGTGAAACCCATTAATTGTTTTAGGGAAGACTTACAAGATATGCGGCCGGTCTCAGAGGCTCAAGAATAAGTGTATCCATTATAGAGGACTGCCATTGTGTTTTACTGCTCTTTTGTGATGCATTTGGGACACATAAGGGTGGCGAGATGTTTGTGTCTGTTTTTAAATTAATCCAAAAATGTGTCTCGTGTAGTATGCAGGAAATTGGAGCTATTAAGTCTTCAACTATGCTCAAACTTTGAATGATGAGTATAAAAAAAAATACCAGCCAAAAAATGCTCCAGAAATTGAAGGAAAAAGAAAATTAAATAGCTAAAAATATCGAAACATTTGATTGACCTCACCTGTCATAAATGGCTTTACATAACATGCTTTACAAGAGAGGACAGAGTGATTGCAAAAAAAGTCACTAAAAGGCTCAAATTGCCAGATTATGTGATTTTTGGCTTTATTGATCGATTCATCTGCCAAGCGAGAATGAAGTAACAATAAACTGAATGACAGGTGAACCGTGTTTAAACAGAAAGCAGGAGCAAGGACAGTCCAAGGATTGGCAGGGTAGGACTCTGCGTCAGTCCAACCAGGACAGTGCAGCCAGGTAGCACAACATTCGCCAGCAATTTGGAGCCAACCCCGGCTGACTCGCTGCACAGACGAATCTATGAACTGAAATAGCACAAAGATTGCAGCACATAAAGGCAGGTGAAGGCCAAGGCCTGGAACAGGAGTCCTTTGAGCTTATTTTAGTGTGTCTGGCAAAGCTGATTTTGATTCATCACTCTCAGTAAGGTACCTGTCAGGAATTCAGTCGAACTAGACCCAATAAACATAGTGATGCTTTGGTGAGTCACAGTAAACAGCAAAGCAATATAATCTTCTCAGATTTTTTTTTTTAGAAGAAGAAATTTTCTCATGTTTAAGCCTCTGAAGATGACAAAAAGGACACTTTCATTGCAAAAATACATAAATATAAGATGGATAAAGACACATTAATGGGTAAAAACCAAATAGATTTCTTTATGTTTGATATCGAATGAACTAGATGTTCCCTGTAATGTCTGGGTTTTGATCAACAGTTCTGCAGAATAACAATTAATGACTTGTTAATGCTGCTTGTGTCTTCATTACACAGCTGCAGATTTATGTTAGGATGTCCTAGTCAAAGTCAAGAGCTAAATCCAAGACTGGCAGGACTTGTAAACTGATCTACATACATGCTCTCAGTCAAATCTGACACATTTTCATCTGTTCTGGAAAACAGAAAAAGCCAAATTCTACAGTTTTTAGTTAGTAGAGACATATTCCAGTGTACATAAAAGCAAAACATGATTCTACATAATTTTTGTCTTAGGGAATATAAAAACAAGTTTCCTAATTTTATGATTTTTGTTAAAATTTAACAAATTTTAGCACATTTTCTTTGCGTTTCACAAATATCCATATGTGCTGGCATATAAAGAAAAATACCTAGAACAATTGTTGAGGTCTGTGATGAAAATGGGACAAAATGTGGATAGGTTTGGCAAGGCACAGCATTAATTCCCTGAGATTTTAGAAGTTTCTTCCTTAGCCTAAATCCAGACTGGAGGGATTTTCCTGACATAGATAGAGAAGGCGATGAATCTTAGAAAGCTGCTGCAGAACAAACGATGGTTGGAATCCACAGAGGAGAATGTGGAGGGAGCCGTACGGCGACACGGATGGGCTGTTGCACCCTCCTCCATCGCTGTTGCTCCTACAGTGTTGAAAGTGTCAGCAGCAAAGACGGTTATCTGAGAGTCACAGGAGGAGGCAGAAAAACAGTGGGAGAAGACATGAAGAGGAGAGTGAACTAGGAAAGGAAAAAGCAAAGTGGCAAGCTGAAAGAGAAGGAGGAACCATGAGGAGTGTTATGGTGGGAGGAAGGAGAGGAACAGCGGGAGGGATAAACACTTTGAATGTGAATTGTAGGCATCTGGCAGCAAAGGAGAGGGAGGTGGAGACGGAGATGTGAGACATAAAAGGTGACAGAGTTAGGGAGTGGGTGAGTGTGACACAAGAAGACAGAATGATGAGGGGAACAAGGAGCATGAGTAGTTTGAAAGAGAAAAAGGAAAGCGGGAAGGAAGGTGGGGCAGATGAGGTGCAAATACAGTGTAATCCAGATGAATCAGGATGTCTACATCCTCATAGCTGTCTGGTTTATTTTGTTCATGAGTGTAACTGCCTGGATGGTGCTGGACGTGTTTGTATGGTTGGGACAAACGAGGAATGCGGGAGGCACAGAGTGAAAACTGACAAATCCTGTCAATTCGCTGTCCTCCCACATAATCAGCTGACAACTCCTTCGTCCACCAAAAAACAATACGGCTTTCACAGACACACTCTGAGTGACAATGGGTGTCAGATTCCTTTTTCTTTCTCTGTGTGGGGACAAGTTATTGAGAAATATCTTATGCACCCAGAGAAATCCTTCATTGATAATTTGTCAGTCATTTGTGGACGTTAAAGTAATTCAAGATAGCACTGACAGCAAACTCTGTTACATCCAAACTCGTGAAATATCCAAACACAGCTGAGCTTCAGGTACAAGGTGTCTCCTGTTCCTCCTCTCCTTGATAGCTCATATTGACACAGCATATATGTATCTTTGTTCTTAGCACAATCCCTGGCTGTTCTTCTTTCTGGTTTGTTTTTTATTAGTTTTAAAATAGTATCACTAATTGGTATTAAAACGTATTAAAGGTTGCTCATTAGTCTCTTTATCCAGCTCTTGTCCTGCATTTGAGATGTCAAATGATTCTTATTGAACATTTTCTGAAGGTAAATTTGAGTTTCTTCTGAAGTGACAAAATTCACCCTTTCAAAAAACACCCAGGCATCATTACCCTTCTTCAGACTAAATTAAGATCATGTCAAGATGTCAAAAAATCACTCGGTTGCTGCGAATTTGTAAAATTTGTTTGAAACGAGTCTCTTAGTTCTCACATTTTCCTCTAATGCTTTATTGTAACAGAAATTCATGGGAGGATATGGGACCTTTACCAGTTTCAGCCTTGATGTGGAGAACGAAACATCAGTATTTTCATTAGGAAATGCTTGGGAGGGTTGTTTTTTTTTTTTTTCATTAAAGGTGCTGCTTATCGTTTTCCCTCCTTTAGCTCTATGTGCAACACTTCCATTTAAAACCATCTCTGAATATTTACTGCTAGTGTACAAAAATGTAAAAGAATCAACAGATTTTATAAACACAAACCTATAGAATTTGAAGGAAAGTCTTATTATGTGTTTTATGAATAACATGCAAGCACAAAAGGAGATAAATGTGCAGCTTGTCTGACCTGACCCACATTCCTGACACTGAACTAATCTGAAGCTTTTACTGGTTGAAAAAAATGCAAATATTGCATGCAGGGTAATTTTTTACAATGCCACCTCTGCATGTAAATAGATGTCCAGCTCTGTCAACCAAGTCCATAAACAAACTGATAAGTGCTAATGCATGCACATTTATCACTGTAAATGTGCACCCATTGGAGTACGGGTTAGTTCCCCTCCTATCAACACTATTTTTTATTTTTTTATACATACATCATGGCTTACATCCCTGCAAAAACACGTGTCACATAAACATAATGGGATCTCATCTGTATCAGTCTTGTCTTGAAATATTAAATCAACAGACACTTCTAAAAGAACAAAACCTTTTTTTGTTGTTGTTGAAGTCAGCTTGCAGACTGTAAGGTATTTGTTTTTGTCCCAAGTGTCCTAGACTCATAAAAACACATTAAACCATGATGGATCGGGGGAACCCACAGCAGGAGTCAGATAAACAGGTTGAGGTTATGAAGAGCAGAGACAAATAAGGAGGAGAATGACAAAGACCTCTTTTGTTCCGCCTTTGTTTTCCACTCCTGCTTTCACATTGTTTTGCCGCCATTATGTGAGCACTCTTTCTTCTTCTGACATATTCAAAAGCTCCAGGCAAATGCCACCTACACTTAAGTTATTGTTCCTTCTCCCATTCATTCTCTCTATGTGGGTTTAATTTTCAAAACACTAAGTGTTTAATTTATAGGAGCTTTAATCGAAAGCATTCTCAGGAAGATCAGCCACGACTACTGAAAAATCTAAAAAAGAAGATTGCCCAACCAAACCTTTGCATTTCTAAAGTTATAATATTTACCCTCCATTCAAGACCCTAAAAATAACTTTTCTCAGAAATAGTATTTAAAGCTAAAAGTTTCTGACAGCATCTGAAATTTTAGCCTTTGAATGAATTCTAAAAGCATATTCATGTCACTCAGTCCGACTGACTGTATAATTTATTTATGTTCGACACATGGAGGGACTGTTACATAAAACCATCACTTGTCAGTCACACATAGCGAACTACAAAAGTGTGGGATGATGAAATCCCTGCAGACCATAGGAAAGCACACTATGGCACAGACACTGTTAAAACAAATGTTCCATGTAATAATAAAAAAGACTTTTAAACCAAATTATGTTCCTGACCGCATTTGATATCTGTAACCTTTTTCAAAAAGCTGATTATGAAGAAGGCATTTGTACAACTGTAGTTTCTGCAGAAATTGGTGAAAACTGAGAAGTGCCGAATTTAAACCTCCACTCCAGGCTAAGAGGATTACAGCCGAACATCATCTGCCATCTGAGGCCAGACGAAAGTCCTTTTTGATTTTAAGAAGGACAGTTTCAGTATTGTTTGTCCTGAGGCCAGACTGACCCTATTGTGCTCTGGCATTCTTCACTGTGACAGCTCTCCACTTTTCTTTCTGCTGCAATAGCTGCAGATGTAAGTTTACTGAACTGTATTATTATTTCGCTCAATCTATTCTCACTATTTTGTCTGTCCTAGCATATCAGCTCATGTATTAAGACATTAGCAATAACTGTTGAAATTTAATCAATAGAGTTATTTTTATAAAACTGAGAACGTAACAATTCAATTAAATAAAAGGACAGAATGTTTGTCATTTAAGCAAAAAAAAAAAAATACAACTAATAAACTATTGTCTTGTCATGTCTGTTAATACAATACAAGACAATGCAAATGTCCCACTCTCCTAAGATCACCAAAGAATTTCCAGTAATTTTGGTTATTAATTCAGAGTGTTTTTGCAGGTGTTTATTTATTTTCTGTGGTTTAAACACCTCATTGTTGTTATTATACAATTATCGAAGTATACTAATGTAAAACAAACTGCGGGTTGTCTACTGGAGCAGCATGCTTCTAATCTGTCCATCATGCAAATAAATGTAAAACGGGAATAAGCGCTAAATGATTATTGTCCTCTGTTACAGATTTGAGCTATTCTAAGTAAACTTACAATAAAAAAAACCTTAGCCAGCCAATTTCAAACACTGCAATGCTTTTTGCTACAAGTGCAGCTCCGTGTCAGCTCACCCTTTCATCTCCCTACTTAATGTTCATGTTGAGCACAACAGGATGGATTGTTTACCACTCCAAATATGCTCGCAGCATGTTTCTCTGTGTCACATGGATATGAGGGGCATCTCGAAGCTAAAAAACAGCAGGGGTGTTTTTCCTCGCTCGCTGAGGCAGTGTGGAGCGGTTGGGGAAACACATTTGATTGGGGAATCTGGACCGGGGCAACACCAGAATCAACACTGAAAGAGGAGGAGATCTGTTTCGTCTTCAGTGAAAGCGACATACACTGTTGATACGTTTTGGTATATTCATGCTATTCTTTAATGTTCACACATAGCTTGGCAGAACATTGTTTTGGCATAAATAAAATGTGGATTGTAATGGGAAAAAACACCTCCATAAATCTCACTGTAAGTAACCAAGATTTTACCCTCCCACAACTTCACATCATACTAAGAATGAGCTTTTTCAACATCATACTTCAAATGTGAGAATATGTCTATGACTCCAATTTCTTTTCCAAAATCATTAAAAATTTAAATATGTATTCACATTACTTGTTTATGTTTGTTTATTTATTTATTTTTTATGGAAAGAAAATACCTGGCAGAAAACCTTTAAACACTCACCTTTGAGTCTTGAATTTTTTTTGTTTCTCAGCTTCAAAGAGTTATTTTTAAATACATGACAAGTCATTGACCTCAAACTATCTGTAACCCACGCCTACCACTAAAATGAACCACTGCAGGTTACTCAGCATCTGCTGAAAAACGCTTTCTTGTCAAGATGTTCTCAGTAGTTCTAAAGCTGCTTTTGCTGTGAGCACTATGAATTGATTGCTCCTGAGAAGACGGCATCTGTGTTGCCACAGGTATCCAGCAGCTTTAAAGAAAGATAGCTCAGCCTCTGCCAAACTCTGCTAAAAGCAGCGATAGCTTCTGCAAACTAATCTGCCAACATTCAATGAAGTAACTCTCAAATACGTTTATGCCTAAACACCAGGTGGTATGACTCTTTTATTTAATTCATCTCATTGATTTTTTTTTCTTTTGTATATTTCTGCCTTGCCATCCTCAGATTTGTGACCTATTTAGCTCAGGATAAAAATGCAAACACTAGCATGGCTATGTTCACAAACACAGAACAGATTGGAAACATTTACACATATCATGGCAAGGAGACGAGATTATTTACATCTTAAACTGTGGACAACAGCCATAACTCTTTTCCATGTATGCATTAAAGACCCTAATAGCAAAGGCAGGGTGAGGGTAAAATTTGGTTTTAATTCCTGACTCCAAGCCATTTACTCCATGTCTTACCCTTCTCTGTTCGCTTCAATTCACATCAAGTGATAAATAAAGGCCACTGATGCTATAAAATCTTTTTAAAAAGGAGTCTTATAGAAGCTGGAGTCAAGATCCTGCAATAGCACGCTTTCCTATATGCATTAGATACAATAGCCTCATACTAAAACAGCTGTTAATCGCCCACGCAATGGGTCATGTAAAACCTCTTCTGCAACAAACTGGCATTAAAAAACATGCTACAATGATGGACTTTCATCTGTTACTTCTCAATGCAGGAGTATTTGAGGACAAAGAAATTGCACTTCAACCCACCATATAAACGTTCTCCATCTGCCAGCTCTGACACATAATCTAATTAAATGCACACAAAATTACATTTTGAGTTTCTCTATAAATTCAAATCAGTATTAGTTCAGTTTTCAGTATCTGACATAGTTTAAACCCAGTTAGACAATTTTCTTAGGTGAAAGTGTTCAGCTTAATATGAAGTATTTAACTTATGTGGGTAATTTTACTATGAAATGCTTTTATTTATTATCGAAGCTTAAAGCAGAGATTATAACTGAAAAAGGGAAGCAAGCATTCAGTGTGTTGCTCCTACAGCGTGGAATCAGCTCCAGTCTGAACTCAAGATGTCGGAAATGATTTCATTGGACTTATTTCGAGCGATTCTTAAAGATAGACAACATAATTCTATGAAACAGTGTCACTGCTTTTAAATTGTTTTTTTTTTATTATTATTGTTTTACACTTGTGCATATGTATTAATTGGTTTTATTTTGTAACCAGGTTGCTGTGTATTGCAGGTCCCTCTTGAAAATGAGATCCAGATCTCAACGGGGTTTACCCGGTTAAATAAAGGAAATTAAAAATTAAATTAAATTAAGAAGAAGTTTGTTTACCATCAACTAGTGATCTTTTTCACTGGTTAACCCAGCGTTAGATGGGTCTACCAAAGAATTTCTGCTATTCATGCATTAATCAGCGTGAAAATAATGGAAACAGATGTTCGCTAATGTTCCAGATGTTCTTAACACCTTATTATTAGCTCTCCAATTCCTATAATGAGGGGGACACAATTCTGCATGCTTTTGTTGTTTGTGTCCTTCAACACCTTTTATTACATTATTTTCTGTATCTCTGCAGCTGATAAACAAATCATGGAGATACATTTAAAAGAAAATAATCTGTGCTGAAGCAGGAAAACATCTAAAACCTGCAGGACAGAGAGTACTAGTACTGTGTATTGAATGATTTGTTGCCATTAGCCCCTTTTAGATCTGGGATTTACATGGTCTTTACTGCAAGTGATCAACTGAAAGATTCTAATATGGATTGGGGGATTAATGTCAACCCATCAATATTAACCTGAAATGGTAAAACTCATACAGGCTATGGAGTGTAGGGGCAAAAAGTTGGACTGCAGAACCAGTGAGACATAGTGAAAAAGCAATGGACAGTGACCTGTTGTACTCTGATCAGGTTGTTTAGATTTTTACTTTTCAGAGTTTTAAATCCCTATTGGGCAACCATCCAGGTATCTGAAAGTCTCTGTAACAGTGTTCACTACACCACAAATCTCATATCTACTTAATTGACTTTGGCTCTTACTTTTATGTCATTGAATCAATATAGATTGTTATTGTTTTCCTCCCCAATACTTTAACACACTTGCTGGTACTCATTGAGGCCGTTACATTCCACTAGGAAGTGTTGAAGTGGCTGCAGCAATAACTGTCCATATAAAGAATCAAAAGCAAGAAATATAAAATAAAAAGAACCTAAAATAAACAAACTTCAAAACAAGGTTTAGGAAAACCAAACTCAAGCACCTGGCAGCAGAGAAGAGCACATGCTCTCAAACAGAAAACATTTAGACCTCCTTTTCCCACTTCCAGAGCCGCTATCCAGTCACAAACCATACCAAAAATAGACCTTCAGAGCACTTCAATCTATGAACTAGACTTTAGTGTAGGGCTGCATCATATGCTGAAACTCTAAAGGCTTGAAGGTTTTGTGATGTAGTATTTGAGCCAGAACCACAACACCTGAGGTTTGCTGGAACTAACTGTAGGTTGAGGCAAGCATTGATACGTGTGAAGCCACAGCACAGAGGTGATTTACACCTCTGTGGTTTGAACCTCTGTGAGGAGGGGAATAAGCAGATGATGTCCTCAAATCTCCGGAGAAGGACAGACTTATGTCAGGCTGTGCAGGCAGGTCACCACTGCAGAGTGTAACAGGAGACAGCTGGAGAGCTGAATGAAGAATGTGTTGCAAAAATGCTTTGGAGAAATGATCTGTTTTTCTAACTCCTCTTCATGCCTGCAAATAAGTAGCAACAAATATATTAAAGAAAAAATAATAACATGGCGCTTTAGGTGGGCCTAATCCAGATAAAAAAAAAATTGTTGTTCTATTGTATAATTTGTTCAAAAACAAAAGTGCTCTGCAGTGTTTTTGTAAAGTCTTATGTAATCCAGGGTTTTAAAGGGGCAGAGGTTATGCCTCCAGTCAGCAACGCTACTTGCTTCAATTGTGTCATCTGTTTTAGGAATGTTATTGCAGAGCCGGAATGTCCAAGAGTTATTTCCCCACAGAAACACAAACTATTTCATGACCTTTCAGTTTATTTTTTATTTTTTTAAATTCTCATACAGTTATCTGACGGACTCGATGATGAAACATTGGTTGGACTTCATCGCTGGTTGGTTGTGGGTGAAATAATTTCTTGTCTTGCTATTATCATGCCAAAAAAAACTTTCTATTTACACTCTTTTGGCCCTTTTTTCTATTAGCCGTTTGGGCTGCCATATAAAAGCTATTTAACAATTTCAATCTATGCAGTCCAGAATTAAGTTTGAGTTATATAACTCTAAAGGACGCTGTTGGTTTTACATTTAAATCTCTTCACAGGTTAATTGTTGGAAGGATATAAAGATAACTTCTTTTGTCACTCATAGAATATGTGGTCACATTAAAAATTTTTCCACGTTATTTGTATTAAACTATAATCAGCTACATAATTTAAATGAATATAAAAGGTTTGCCTAACATCTTTCTTTATTGTCCTTTTCTTATCATAATTACATCTTAGCAGCTGCTGTTCCTCGCTTTTTGCAGCTACAGCTGCAGTCATTGTTAACTTGCAGATTTCCCATGTGCTGATGGTTTTCTCTTTATCACTACATTATACAAAGCATGAAATTCCAGGGTTTTTATGTCAATATTTGTTCTATTTGTAGTAAATAGTTCTTGGCCAAAGTCATCCTTACCAGCTCTCGAAATATCCCAGCGCCTACACTGTCTTCTGTTTCTATATGTGGCGTGAATCCACTGGGTCCGTGTGATGCATGTTTTTGGGTTTTGGAGCTCAGAATCTGATATATTTTGAGTAAATTTATCATTGCTCTACTCTCTGCAGAGCTGAGTCTGGTCTAACTTGGGAATGATGAAATTAGAGTGCAGATAGGCTGTTGGTTTAGTGTGTCTCCTGTAGGAATGCTTTCAGCTCACTCAGGGCAGCTAAGCACGCAGAATTTCTTTATTTAAAAGCTCATTGGTAAAGAAGCTTTATTGAGGTATGCTAATCGTTTTTAAGGAAGCAGATAAAAATACAACCAAGAGAACTACTATTTGCCTTCACTTTTAATTACTAGCAGGCTGCTGTGTAGCTTAATCACATATTTAAAACATATTGTTCTTATAAGTTCAGTTTAATTGGTTTCAATAGTAACATGACACCTCCTCATTTCTTTTGCTGTGAGCTGTCAGTCAGCTGGGTATGACATTTGGAAAAATGGAAAATCCATAAACCTTTACATTATTTTAAAATTATGAATTGAGTTGGTCTGAACAATACAGTTCAGATGTTTTGGATATCAGAGAAACTTTACCCATCTCTTATTTTATAAAATAACAAACCTCTAGTAGTTGAAGTGAGAGTAAGCACCATGACGAGATCAAAAGAGCTGCATGAGGTTTTCAGAAAGAACATTATAACAGTATATAAATGTGGGAAAGAATTTAAAGATGTTTCAAAACAATTTAAAACTTTTAGTTCTGCCATGCAGAAAATATTCTGAAAGTGGAGGGTGTTCAAAACAACTGCCTAAATCTGGCCGTTCAAGCAAGTTCACCATGACAGCAGACAGCAATATGCTGAAAGGAGTCTCCAAAAATCTAAAATGTCAACATGGAACCTGTAACAGGCTCTTGCAAATGTTAGCATGAAAATGCATTACTGTACAATCATAGAGATACAGCATAATTTATTTTTCTATATTTGCTGTGTAAAAGGGGAAACTTAAAGGAAAGACTAAAGTCGGCCAGAGGGAACCTCAAGACCAGGACTTCTGAAATAATGTGCTTTAGACAGAAGAGTTCACATTTGAACACAAAATATTGCATTCCAATAAAAAATGTTCATAATAACTGTGAAGCATGGGGTTACAGTCATTATAGATTGGGGATGTTTTCCTGGAGCAGGACATGGCCAGCTCTCCATCATAGAGCCCTCTATGAATCCCTTGATGTATTAGATGCTGCATGAGAAATATATTGAATCATCTGTAAAAAATATTAACGCTGAGCTAAAACTAGAGCAGCAACACAACAGTACACGTTACTCATGTATAAAGGAGCTGATGTTTCCAGATATAGCAAAAATGTTCCAATTGAGACTTGCCATGTTCAAAATTGAATGTAGTGTAAAATACTGATTGCATTCTAAAGGTTTGGTAATAATTAGTTAAAAGGGAATTTTAAGAACGTAACTCAGCAAGGTAAAGATATGACAATTTGATTCTTTAATTGATTGTGACAAAGTATCTGAATCTGAAAACCTGTGTACTTTTACTCAGACAACTTGTGTGAATGTTTAAATGTCTTTTTTTTATTTTAGGATTTCCATCTGTATTCCAGTTCCTTCCTTCCATGACCAAGTTCTTCAATATTCCAGTAGTGTAGAGAAGCAGAATAAGGCAGAAAATAAGTTTTTGATCCTGAATAGTCTGTGCAGATTTGCAGAATTACAACTGCACATATTACTGTAACAACAACTGCACATTTCTTCCTACAAGTAAAACATCCAAGGACATAGACAGGTCCCAGAGAGGACAGAGAAAAGCTGGTGTCCATTTACTGAGATCCAATTCCCTTGCTACACACACAAGATGAAGAATGATGAATCCAACTGTGTTGCACCACAGCTTGTGCCAGAGTAGACAAGGACATGAAGTAGCAAGCCAAATCCAGCTTTTTGAGCATTTTACATAACCTTGAGAAAGGGAAGGCTGAATATGTTAAAATTACTGTCCTTTCACAACCTACACTGCCCATATTGGGTCACAGTACTGCTGCCCTGGTCAGTGTATTTTATCAAGATTTTATAGGACAACACAAAGCGGAGCATGACTGTGAAGTGGAAGAAAATCAAGTGTGTTTTTTTCTTGAAAAATAATCTGAAAAATGAGAGGTTCATTTATATAAATAAAATCCCTAAATAAAATCTAGTCCAACTTTTGTTCTTAAGCAGTAACTTGATTGTCAACCTTCTCAAAAGCATAGACTCTTAGGTCAATGACCTGTCACTACTCCTTACCAGTTGGTGGCGGTAATGCTCCATTAAGTTGGTTACCAAATGCTATTAAATAAGAAGTAGAACAAAAAGAAGCACAAAATTTTATTGTCTTCTTTCTCAGAGTTGCTCTCAGCAGCTGAATGAATTGCCCCTAAGTTTTCATTTTAAGGCTGAGAATCTTTGAGAATAAGGGACGCAGATATTTTTTTTCTGTAAAAAAAGTTAAATCATGTACTATTCCATTGCTACTTGTTATATTCCACTGTGTTGTTCTGTCAAATAATTTCCAAGTGAGACACATTGAACGTTATGGTGTAAAAACGTGTAAAAGCTGAAGGGTTGTAAATACCTTTGCAAGGCACAGGCTTTCTACTCAGTCATTCACAAGACCTTCCCTAAAGTCAATAAGCCAATCATCCATATCCTAGAAAAGAAAAACACACTACAAGACTGACAGGCCCTAAATCTTTTCCTTCTGCAAATATGGCCATCTGAAAGAAGGTGGCACAGGAGGCAATGTTGCACACAGACCTGCAGTTCTGGCTGCTGTTCATTGTCTGGTCAGTTTAGAGCCAGCGTGGGGCAGAAGTTCATCCATCTGCTCTGCACTCATCCAAAAATATTGATGATGGTTTTGGCTGCAAAGCCTTGGCTCAGCAAGGTGATAAAAATCCGCTTGTTGGACTGAAACCAGCTCTGCCTCTGGTTGTAATTTTATGATGTGAAATTACTATGGTTTGACATAGTGACATCCCTAAGAAAATTCAACATATAAGTTAGAATATTACATAAATATAAATGTACAGCCGAATGTAGTGAAAAATTTGTCCGATAAAGCAATTCAAACAGTTTTGAAACAACACATAGCACAGTGTAAGCTCATGGTTTCATGCATTGCATGCGCAGACTCCGCAGGATGCCGCACTTTGATCTTTTCGCCGATCTGAAGAAGATATCTGCCTGTAATGAGTGTAATGTAGCCTGATGGAGTTATGGCAGCCAAAAGAGGGTTGGTGTTAAATGGCGCTTACAAGAGGGCGCTGTGAGCAATGTGAGCTGGTGCGTGAGACAAGCAATGTGCTCGCATGGTGATGGGAATAATAACAAAATCATTGCTCTCAGGCAATTTCCTGCATTCTTCTGGGGTACAACAGAAATGTGGTGGAAAAAACAAGCATCTACACTTTGGACATTGTGTCTCATAGTTCTAAGGTTCATCTTATTGTGCAGAAACACAGACAATTTGCTTTTTCAGACTTTGCTTCATTTCTATCATTTCCCTTCCTCTTTCCTGCTTTGCTTTTCTTTTACTGAGCCTCAACTCTTGTGGGATTCACACTGAGAGAAATCAATTTTGCCTGGCCCCTTTGCCTTTGGAAGGGAACACAGGCATATATAAATATTCACATGCGGCTATTTCAGATACTCAGCTTAGGGACTGGATGAGCTGTTCTTGTGTTTGATCATGGAGACTGCGTACATGCGTCTCTGGATGATTTCTCACTTCCCCTCACATCCCTCTCTTCTTTAATTTCTTCTTTCCGTAAACTCTCACAGTGCTCTGACTCTTAACACCAGCCTTTTTACCCTTTGATTTTCCTTTCCTCCTGTCAACTTCTGTTTATGTATTATTTTTTTTCCTTTATGTTTGTTTCTTTTTTATGCATTTATTGTACCACTCACCACCCCAGTCATTTATCTTTAGTATTTTCCTCACTCTCCTTTTTGCTTTGTTCTTATTTCTCTATTTACTCACTTTGCTATTCCCTTTGTCCAAACATTTTATTTATTATATGTCACATTCATCCCAGTTTTCTTTCTTCCTTACCTTTCTTCTTCTGCATTTATGGCCTCACTGGCTTCCAAATCCTCATTTCCTTTTTTCTTACAGCTTTAATGTGGCGTTTTTATCACCTATTTTTGAGTTTTTTCTTTCTTTTTTTTTCTGTTGGTGTCTTTCTAATTCCATCCCTGTCAGTCTTTCTTTAACAATTCTATATTACTTATGTTATCTAACATGATTTATTATAGTAATTTAGCCATAAGTAATATTGTTCCCCGGAGCCTGAGCAGTTATACCATCAGATTCCTAGTCACTGGGGTATTTTAACATGTAAATAACATCAGAGCTTTATATAATGTCTTTTTATTTAGAGACATTGTGAGAAATCTGCTGGTGAGTAAAATCAGGAGATTTTTCCCTTGATCTGCCCTGGCAGGTGATCAGCCAGTTGGAAACTCAGCCGTTCATTATTCTTTCCTGTCAGTGAACACACCATACAAATCACTGCCAGGCCACAGTGAGAACAAAACTAGTTGGTGTAAAGGGTTTTCCTAAGTAAAGAAGACTTAAACTTAGATATTTACAGTGACAAATAATACCCCCGCTAGAAGAATCACCAATAGTGCAGAAGGTACTTAACTCAGAATGTACCAAAGTGGATATATAGAAATACTTAGCTATTTTTTAGTCATTGTATAATTAACGTTGTGGACAGAGGACCTCCTGTTATGCTGTTCTTCCACCTGAAAACTATCATCTAATCAAGCAAAGGTAAAAGATATTTATTTAGTGCCAGATTATTCGTCTTGGTTACAAAATTCATCAATATCCTGATTTTGTACTACTTTGCAATGCTCTGCATGGGAAATTACATAATCTCTATGGCGGTCTTACTCATGCTTTCAATGGCACCAAGTGTTTATTTTGAGAATGCAACAGCAGACAGGTGAGCTAAAGGCAGACTCTCAACCATCCTGCTGAAGACAGCTGCAGTAAAGCTCTGGCAAAGCATCACAGAAAAAGAAAGTAGTTCTTTGATGATCAATGGCTTCCAGCCTTCAGACAGTTGGCTCCAAAGGAAACTTTTAACATGTCAGAAACATTGTCTATAAAGTTGTTGAGTCAATCCAGGTCTACCAAGAGATAGGTGCCCATTTTAAAGACTGTTGATGCCTGCACACGTTTACCAGTACATATGCAGATACAATCATTTCACACAATGTTATTTCAACACTTATTTTGAGCAATTATTTGTAAGTCAATAATACTGTTTACAAATTCTAAATGCCCATGCTACTGTGCGCAGCCGTGTGGGTTTTTTTTTTTTATTTGAAATGTTGATTTTCTGAAAGCCTTCATGTTTCAATTGGCCAGTTTGGGGATTGAACCCATGACCTCATCATTATTAGCACCACGCTCTGACCAGCTGAGCTAACCTACCGTATATAATGATGAGTTTTCATCGATTTTAAGAAATCTTACATGATCTTACAACAATGAAGATTTGACAAAAGTGTTCATATTCTAATGTTTTCAAAATCTACATGCATAAAGGTATTTTTTTCCAGCCTTTTTTCATGTTGAAGTGTTGATTTTATTCTCCAACCTTTTTTTGTTTTATGATGTTGATTTTCTGAAGACTTTCGATTTCAATTGATCGGTATGGGGATTGAACCCATGACCTCAGCATTGTGTTTCTGATCCTCACCTGCCTTCTTATCACATCTTCGCCCTTTCGACAGGATTTGTCTTTAGACAAGTGACTTATAGAAACAATCCTGGAACTTTTTTCTAAGAACTACAAGGTTCATATGTTCAGAAGCGGCTGATTCATCATTTAGAGCAGGTGCCTTCAACTGCAGTCCTCAAGGACATGTGGCCTGCAACTTTGAGAAGTGTCTCTGCTTCAAGGCACCTGAGTCACATCATCATCATTAGCAGGAGTCTGGAGAACTGAGGAGGTAATTCAGGTGTGTTGGACCAGGAATGCATCTAAAGGTTGCAGGACATTGGACCTCAAGGCCTGGATTTGAAGACATCTGACCTAGTGACAATCTGAACTTAACTCTTCAGTCTCTAACCTCTTTTTCTCGATTTAATCTCTCCTGGACGTTTGTGTGATCGTTCTGATTTTTAATAAATGTTTTGAATCATGCTCTGTGCTTGGTTGAGTCATTTGTTCCCCTGTGAGACTTTAAATTAATAAATGAAATCATTTAAAATTTCCTTTTTGCATTCTGTTGGTTTTATCTTTGATCTTAAAATGTGTTTAATCGCAAACATTTGGGTGTGATAAACAGTAAAATTCCCAAGGGGGAGAAATACTTTTCATGCCTTTAGTAAAGAGTTGCTTTAAACATTACTGTGAGTCAAACCTACATACGGGGCAGTGACATATGTTACATCATCCTTTTTTTTTTTTGGGAAAAGTCTGTTCATAAAATTACCTGCATGCTTTAAAAATGTTAAAGCTGATTATGATTTATTTTTACTAATGAGTGTAAGTTGCACACCTTGTTCTGGTCAGAGACTCACCCAGACACTCAGTGCGTACAACCAAGTACTGCCCTGCTAGGCTCGCTTCCTCTCCCCCGGCTGCTGCTGGTCTGTTTGGCACTGATAACTACTTCACACACTTCTTCCACAGATAACTGCACCCCTCCGTCTTTCTGTCCTCACTCAGTCTCCTTCTCTCCCCATTGTCAGCTTTGTTTTACAAACAGAGCAGTGATACTTTCTCAGAGGCGCACCACTTCCGCTCTGCAGCCCGACCGGCTGTCAGGCTGGATGTGCTGTGACAGGCGGGCCTACATGGTGGACAAACACATGAATATAAAGCATGAGGAAACAATCGCATCCCAGTGCCTTATGTGACCTTACCTTGACCTGACACGAGACATCGCCCTTTAATCGTCACAGCTGATACACCTCGACAGGCGTGTGTATTATGTGAGTGTGTGTGTCCTGACAGATGCTTTGATGCATATTTCATATGAGGCTGCTAAGTGTGTGGCCAAAAGTAGGACATGAGGGGGCAAAATCTATCTTTCTTAAATGTGGATGTATTTTTCCTCCTCTGCAGCAAATGAATGCACATATTCAATTATGTTTTTTTTATTGCCTTTTAGTTTTTGATGATTTTCTTTCTTTTCATTGCCTTATCATGCAGCCTCAGGGCTCATTTAGAGGTATGTCTATTAACCACACACTCAAACAGATGTGCACACTTGCCCGAACAAAAGAAGGCAAACAAACAGAGACCACCTCAGCCGTTTGAGGACACTATCTGTTTAATGTTATTTATAAACAGCTTCAGTCTGGCATTGTTTGATAACCACATAGAAAACATTTGGGCTCCACAAAGGAAGAGAGAAAAATAATACATAGATGTGTGTGTGTCGGGGTGTGTCTGTGTGTGCTTATTGAAAAGAGAGAATGGCGGCACAGGAAGATGAGGAGGGAAAGAGAAACGAGGAGGAAAGTTGGAGAAAGAGGATGACGAATAGAAAGTAAGGAAAAACATAAGGAGGAGAAGCACATAGGACACTGCAGTGTGCTGTTTATCTTGAGTGACTCAGCAAATCAAAAAGACTGAAAGCCCCCAACCCCCAAAGAAAAACAATTATAAGAATATTAAAAAAATAACAAAGTTCCAGCCTTCAGCTCCCTGTACATTTTTCATGGGAGCAAGTGAGACAGAGTCTCGCTTCTTCTCTCTTTTTTTTTTCTCATTTTTGTTTTATTACAAAAGTCATTCTCACAGGAATAAACGGACACAATTTACATCACCTCTTGGTTTACAGCAGCACAAACAAAGTTTACTGGTATAGGGACCTATAATCCTATTTGTCAGGACAGTGACACTATAGTGACAGGCCGCCCAATGTTCCCGACATCGAGATAGATAGACACGAAAAGGTGGGGCTCAGCGGGAAACACACACAAGCAGGGGTATAAATATGGCCCCTGCCTCTGGAGTCCAATACGAACCTGCTTGTTTTGGGGTAGTCTGTAAACCGGATCACAATTTTTGTGCTTTTTTATTTTTAAATGACCTGTCATAATTGTGTTACTTTTTGCTTAATTATTGTTTGATTATGAGTAGAGATGCACCAGTCAGAATTTTGAGGCTTATCTGATCTCCACCTTTGTAAAACTAAAATCTGACACTGATTTTAGTGTGAGGATTTGAGTTTTCTTTGTGTTTATTTTAGGTTTTGTTCCCAGCTGTGTCTCGTTTCCCTGATTGCCCTCTGGGTATTTAATCCCACCTCTGTTCCTTGTTCCTCGTTGGGTCCTTGTCTAGACTGTCTAGTGTTTGTGTCAAGTCTGTTGTTAGATGTCCTTTGTTTCCAGTTGCTACCAATTTTGAGCCTTAGCCTTCCATCATTCTGTGCTGCCTGGATTTTGGACTTTGGATTTAGTATTTTCTTCATTAAAACATCATTCTTTCATTCCAACCTGAATCCTCAGCGTCATCTTCACCACCTCTACTACTGCAAATCATGACATTTAGTTCATTCCTATTCCTGGGTAGATAACGGTGTTTAAAATGTTTTTTCTAATCTTCCTGCCTAGAGTGATTAAAATGATTTACATTTGGGGATGTCTGACTGTGTTGGTGACACAGCCTTTAAAAGATTTGTGATTGTTTTTCAAGCAAAGACAAAATATGGTGGCCCTGAAGTGCAAACCACATCAACAAATCCATAGACAACTACAAAAGGCAAAATCTGTCCATCCATTATCCAACACGCTTATTCCCTTGTGGGGTCATGAGGAGTGCTGGTACCTTTCTCCAGTGGGCACAAATTGAAAAATACAACTACAAATTAAAAAAATATAACATTAACAGAAGAGATAGATCCCAATGGGAAACCTAAGACATCTCTGATTGGGGGATTCCTCTTTTGACTTTAGATCCGGAAATTATTTTGGTTTTAGCGCATTTGTTGAAAATACAAATGTTACCAATGATGCAAATATAGCTACTGAAAACATTAGCCATTTATTGTCATGATAAAAAATACCAGAAAAAACAGAATTTCATGGATGTTTGTTAATGCTGCTACACACACACATTTACAGTAGGTGGCAGTATGCACCTTGAAGGCGTTTGTGATCCGCTATTATAAAAAAAAAAGAATAACATAGCTACCCATAGACATGAACACTCAGGAGACTTGTCTTCATGTCTACGTAGCTACCGCTCTCCAAGAATATTTTGAGTCGGGACAAACTACGGAGCTTTGGGGCTGGTTTTCGCAGTTTGGGCAATACATAGAGCTGTGACTCTCTGTCTGCTAAACAAAGACAGTGAATGCTAGAATAATTTCTGGTTCTAAAGTTAAAAGTAATATCAACCGATCAGGAATGTCTTAGTTTTCCCACTGAGACTTTCATCTTCTCTTTTGTTAATTTTGTTGTGTTTTCTTAATTTGTAATTGTGATAGTCAATGTCATGTTTTTGCATAGGTTGTTGTGTTTTTCAATTTGTAGTTGTGTGTAGTGATTTGTTGAAGTGGTTTGCACTTCAGGGCCAAAGTAACAAAATAATAATGACGTTCACATTTTAAACTGTTTAGCTTCTGATATTACCAATTAATATGACTACCCTGAAATAACTAAAATCTCTGTGTAAGAGAATGTGAACTGCCTTACAGAGATAGTTTTTAGTAAGTTATTGCCGGTGTCAAAGGGAGTCAGTAGAAGAGTGGACAATAACTCCACATGTTTATGAAACACAATGAATGGATCACTAACTTATATTAGACCAAATTTTATTCAATGCTACTGTCAGATCATGCTTCTTTGAGAGGCTTGCTGTTTTCCTGATGTGGATGAATTATCTCTCAGGAACAAAAGGATAAAAAAACTGCAGTAATGTTCTTCCTTTTCACATTCTCCTTCATGCATTGAGCACAAACCAGTGCAGATGCTCTGATAATGGGTTGCAGTCTATACATCTCCAATACCCACTTACTACCTCTGGCTCACTTGAGGGGTTTCTAATCCAGTAGTCAATGGACTCCACCTCTCACCTATTGACTGCTGGGCGACATGAACCAGGTTGTCAATGAGGAAGTACTTCTTTCCAGTTCACTATCATCAACAACAGTGTAATGTGAAAATCTAGTGGCTAACATAGGTTTCTCTCTCTCATTTGTTGTTTGAATTGTTTTTAACCTCAGAAAATAAGTTATAACAAATGGTTAATTTGACTCAGTTTGGGAATTTATTCACCTTAGGTGATATGACATCAGTCTACAACAGGAAAGACAGCTGTTACTGATAATTTAAGCAATCCAAACTGTCCTTTTAACTGAGATTTCCAAAAGGCAGCCAAGATAACAGACCAGGGTAAAATATTCAAAAGGATAAAATGAAGCAATTTTTCTGGACTCTGTTCAGATTTTCTGTTATCAGCTGAAAATCAAACTCTCCCTCTTTCAAAAGAAATAATTACAGACGTGTTTAAAGAAAAAATTGTTGCTTCTTTGATCTTTGTGCTTACTCTTATTTTTTTGTTCCTGTCTTATTTTTAAACTTGATCCTGAAAATAACTAATATTTGAGTGATCTCTGGAGTGCAACCAGAGCAATAATCAATTTGAAGTTTCCAAAAGGCTTGTAGCATACTGGGGGTATTCAAGCTGAAAATTGTCCATTTCCTGTCACATGTCAATTTCTTGGTGCATCTCTACTTATGAGGAGCAGCTAGTTCAAATAAAGACAACAATCCTTTGTTTTGCTGTAGAAAATTATGAAATTATTTGTTTTATCAGTTTCCACCTATTTCAGTTGAGTGGTGGAGACATTAGGTGAGCTAACAGGATGTCTAGAGAAAAACCAAATGAGAGTCCCGGGTTTGAAGTTTGCAGTGAGCTGTGAAGGTGGTTGGTCTATTTTTATTTTCTGGGGGAAGACCACTGTTGAACTGCACTGTTTTCAAAGGGTAAGCTGTATCCCACTGTTCCTTTTTTCATGGGTAATTCTTGGAGAAGAGCACATAGCCTCCGCATGTCATAGGGATTTTCTCTCTTCAGACCCAGCAGTGATAAGATCCAACTCTTCAAACAGGCTTGAAGATCAACAAGTCCTTGTTAACAAACCAGAGAAGAGCAGTCCTCAAGCTCGTTCATTCGTCACACACACTGACCTTACGTTTTACTCAACAGAGGCTGATCAAGCCTCTGACACAGAATCTGTTTCTTGTGACTGTTTGGACTGAATGGTGCTTTTGAATGATATACGGACCTCCATTGCATTACAGAGGGAAGCGCACATCACTTTCAGTGAATCAGAAGTTTTATGACTGAGACTAAATCCCTTGCTTTTTCTTAGCCTGCAGAGAGGTGCTCAACCAAGAGAAGTTGGAGAGTGAACGAAATTGTCTCTCGCCTCCAGATGTTGTTCATAGGATAACTGGCTCCCATTAGGCACTCTTTTTATCTAGCTTTGTTGTATCCACATGGCTTTAGAGTATTTGTTTTCCTTTTCCACTTTCCACCCACAGTTACACAACAGTTTCTCGGAAATATTCACTCTAGGATGCTGAATGAGACCAGTTGGCTTTTAGAATGATTTGTTAGCTTGGACTGGCTTTTAGGTTGGTATGCAAAGTTGAGGACAAATGATAGCTTTCGACTGGACTGCTTTGACGAACTGACAGTTATATTGTTGTGTGACAATTTCAGCTGTATTATTTAGATGCCAAAGTGTACAGATGTGCATTAAAACTGCTGTGAGACGTGGGTGCAGAGCCAATTTGCCAGCGGATTGATAGTGATTACAGCTATTACCGCTGAAACTCTTCACAATGACTCATTTTCCTGCCACCAGTGTCTGCGGTACTTTGTTTCTTGATCTTAAGGTGCTGTTGAGTGAGCAAAGAGACAGCTTTAAATGACTGTCTTTGTCCTAGTGTGAGTGACAGATCAAAGCTGTGCTGTGAGAGCACTACTGAGTCAAGAGGGTTAACTGTTTTGATACTTACTGTGTGCTCTCACTGTAATTTGAATGAATAATTGGCTCATTATTTCATGAGGCTGTACAGTTTTCATGAGTACATAAATTTGATGAAGTGACTGATGCCAAAGAGACAGAAGTTTCCCTGTTGTTTCTATGCTGACATCATCAAAACAGGGGGCTGAGTTGCGCTCCCTGACGTCCATCTTTTGACACATAAGAATCCCTGCATTTTTACTGCAGGAATACTTCACAATGTTCCCAAACAGTATCAAGTACACACTTGGTTGTCCACATGTCTCCTTAAATAGCCAGGACAGGGTGTTTTTTTTTAGGAGAATTAATAATAAGGTTGCATCATTAGCACATAAGTGTCTGGGTTCTGTTTCAGCGCAGGATCACAAAATAGATTGACAGAAACAGAGCTGATGACAAACAGGGAATAAATGCTGCTGCGTGGGATCCAGTGTTATTAGCTCTCTGGACTCCACTTGGTGGACCAACAGAAGTTCTGGGGATGCACTTGTTTCTCCTTCTAGAGGACGCAGACATATCGTATTTACCTCCATCTGGAGAGTAGTCCTTCTCATCCCCCTCCTGAAGTACCTGTACCTCATTGAGCCCCCCTTTTCCCTTGCGGCCCCGGCGGGTACAGTTTTTGCGGCTTCCCTTCGGTGGACGCGGCAGGGGTGAGGCCGAAGGCAAGCTGTACTGGTCCCCATGCGGCAGGTACGGCTGCTGATGATGGTTGTGATGGATTCTGTGGCGGTTTAGGTGGTTTAAAGAGTCTCCATGCTCCATCTCCCCTCCAGAGTTACCTCTTCTGTGACCCTCGTTTGACAAGCAGCTGGGTAGCTCTTCCTTCTTCACCATCTTCATATCCTTTCCTGCCAACTCCGGCGGTGAAACGCAGATCAGAGTGGATGTGGAGCCCCTAAACCTTCGCAGCCAGTCCCAGAGGGATAACGCCTTGCAGTCACATTCCCAGGGATTGTCATTTAGACGCAGGTACTCCAAGGCCGGCAGCTGCATCAGGGTGCCACCAGATAGCTCAGTGATGGAGTTATTGAACAGGTAGAGCGTGGTGAGACGCCGAAGGTCATGGAAAGCCTGCCGATCAACCCACTGGATTCGATTCTGGTGCAGAAGGAGTCGGTCCAAGACGCCCAATCCTCGGAAAGTGTTCTGGCGAAGACTCCAAAGCCGATTCCCATGCAGGAAGAGATGACTTAGGTTCAGGAGGTCGATGAATAAATCATCCTCTAAAAACTCTAATTGGTTATCCTGGAAAATAAGGAAGGAAGGAAGGAAGGAAGGAAATCTGAAATTAGTTAATCATTTAATAGCCTTCATGTTATTTCCAGTAACGAGTAATATTCTTTATTGGAATAAGCTATGAAATAAGATTTATTTTCAGCAGTCTGCTGACCTCACATGTTATAATAAACATAATATTTTGGATTAGGCCACAACATAAATGCTTGTTTTGTCATACAGATTACATTCACAAACTTGTACTCCATGAATTCCAGGGAAAAGATCAACTCTGCAGGTTTGCAGGATTACTGGTAATCTCTGCAGCTCACAGAGGCTAGAAAATACCCTGAGCTGTGTTGGAGGTTACTAAAACGATTTGCTGCTTGTCTTTATGTACCTGTTTCAGTTTGAGGAATCAGTAAAAAATAGGGTCATGTCAAATAAACTGGCTTGACTTTTTGTAGATTTCATGACCAATTGCATAAAAGTGTAAACATGTACATATGAGCCTGTGACTTTAATCCTGTCATTTGCTGGAAGCTTGATAGATTAAAATGCGGTTTCCCTTGCTAAACAATGTTGGTGAATAAATTAGATTTTTAAAACAGAATTGATGGATATTTTTGTCAAAATTTGGAAAATACATAAAAAAGTAGTTAGGTTAGGGTAATAGAAGAGAAAACATAATATCTTGGACATTATGCAATGATTTGTGTATTTGATTATCTTGTTTCTTCCTGGTGCTGCTTTGCATGGTCAAGCTTCTGTGGGTAAATTAACTTATTTGCTGTTAGCATTTCATTAGCGTCAAATTTCTAGCAGTAGGTCCATAATACACTACAGTATAAGGAATGCAGATGTAACATTTAGCCGTAGAGATTAAAAATTGGCAGTTATCCAAACACCTGTAGGTAGAGATACTGAAGATTATGTAGACCAGCAAAGATCCCTGGAGGCAGACTGATGAGGCCACAATGGTACAGGTGCAGAGCGTGTAGCCGACCCAGACCCATAAAGGTGTCTGAGGCGACGGCCTTCAGGTGCCGGTTATCCCCCAGGTCGAGCTCCTCCAGCCGGTCAAAGCCGTGAAACGTGGACGGTTGTATGTAGGAGAGGTTGTTTGAGTAAAGCCACAGCATGGTGGTGGTGGGCGAAAAGTGGCCGCGGAGCAGCCGCTGGATCTTGTTGTTCTGCAAGAAGACACGCTCACTCTGAGCGGGGATGCCCTCGGGCACGGCATGGAAGTTGTGAGCCTGACAGGAAACGGTGCTAGGTGAAGTGTAGCAGATGCAGTGGCGGGGGCAGGGCATAGAGAGATCCAGGCCCCACAGCACCAGCAGCAACTCCACCCCGCCATAACCTGGGCAAACAAAAGAGAAAGAGAGGAGAGCTAATGAAATTCAGACAGCAGAGAATCTATTATCAGGCACATCTTGAATGAAACACTTGATAATGTTGGTTTGCAAGGATTGAAATGGACACTGTTCAATGCAGAGGAAAAATGTACTACTGACATGATTTTCACTCAAAATTTAAACGATTTTCAATGGGTTTGCCTACCTTTCCAAAAATAAAATCCTAAAAAAATACAAGGCATTCCTTGAAAAACATAAACATGTTCCAGACCTTCAATTTTATTGTGTGGTGGTACAGTTATAAGAGAGGTGCATACATATCTATGTTCACATTCCCTGCAAAAGTCGTGACAGCGCTGAGTACCCGACTGCCTAACATGCACAGCATTATATCCTTTGGTTATCCTCCAAAACTGACAGAAAATCGATGTTCCTCCTGCTTACAAGTGAACACGCAGCACACCTGTAATGTGTTCCCACAATAAGGGGAAACCAAGAAGGAACGAGGAGGGAGGGCAAAGAAAGGAGAGGGTCTGGGAAGGCTTAGGGGGGGTAGAAATGATCCGCAGCAGGCCTCTGAAGTGGGTATTACTTTTCTGCTATCAGATTCCCCTCATCTCACTCATTTATTTTTATATTTATTAGATTTTTTTGCCTGCCTTGGATCATTTCAGTGTTTGATGTTTCTTAGAGCTGGAAATAGAGAGTGAGAGAAGAAGAAAAAAGTGGGTGGAAAGAGCATAGATTGGAGAGACACTTATCTGGGAGTAAGATCTGTATTGAGCCAGAGATAAAAATCCAACCTGAACATCATTCGTCCAGCTCCATGGGGGCATATGTTGTCCACCCTATTTCATTTGAAACCACAGCACAGATCCTTTTAACAGTTAAAACATATACATGTTTGGTCTTTCTAATAGCACTCAGATTAGTAGACATTGCATTATATCAATGAGCATCCTCTTAGGGTAGTAAAGGAGATCATGTGACAGTAATCGGCAGATGTGATTGACAGATGCCACAGTGGCGGTGTATTAAAGAACAACATGTTCTCAAATGTCAGGAGAGGACGCCTGAGTGTAATCCCACAAATGCGTGACCTGGTAACATAATGTGTATGTAGCAATGTTTGTCAGTATGTCTGTGATGAGGCATATGCTGCATTAGACAAATTACCCTTTTCTCAGAAGAAGTTAATAGAAAAACAACAACAGTTGCAGTCTTGACATGTTCTTATTGTTTTTGCCAACATCTTTTCAACACTTTTATATTGCATTAATTAATGAATATTTATTATTAGGGTGGTCGAACAGCAACTACTTAATTATTTGTGAGTTTGGACATGCTTATTCTGGAATATTAATTAATTATTTAGAGTCAACAATAAATAATTCCAACAACTGTTTTAAAACCTTCAGCACAGCACGTATCAGTTCCAGCTGTCTATCTGCTGAATATTTCAGCTTAAAGTTGACTTAAAAACAAAATATTATAGATACACAAACAAAATAAATAAACAAATAATTTCTCTGTTTATATAGAGAAGCATAGAGAAAATTACAGTGAATCAAAACGGTCTCATCTTCAGATGGTTTGTTTTTCAACCAGCAGCAACAAGTCAGTGATACGCTTGGTGACAAGAGTAACCAAGATCAGTTGGTTACCCTGGAGACATTTCGTCTCCATGGTAACCAACTTTTTTATTGCACTAACTCGAAAAAATTAGGGCAAAAAAATCCTAAATATTCCATAAACATCAGTTAAAACTTAAAAAAGTCACAATTTGTTGTTTGTTTTGTGTTCATAAGAAGTCTAAATGCTAACCAGAGTTAAAACGGTCCTCCTTATTTATCCTTATTGAAAGTCAAAAAAACCTACTTCCTAGTGCATTTTTTCATGATGTGATTAGCACAAAAACCATGCTGGTTGTTCACGTGGGCCAGTCACTGAAACTCAAATAGCTCGTTAATCGTCATATAATGTGAAACTTCCTGGAGTTGTTAGTCTCACTACAGAAGTGGCTACAGAGGTTATGTGTAATAGCTGTTCACCAAATAAAATTCATCAAGGATCTGGATTACCACCTCATGTTTGAGAAAGTGAAATGTGTTTTGTGTTCTTGCTGCTGAAGTACAACCACACTGCTGTTGTGATAGTCGCAGATGTACTTTGCCACAATCTCACATGGAAGACAAAAGATGCCATCTGGTTTGTAGAACGACTTTCTCCAAAACCTGCAGAAATCATTTAGCCTTAATGGTTTCTGCACAGATGCGCAACGTATCCATGCCATGTGCGTCGATGTACCGACATCATGAAAATCACACAAATGCCTCGAAGGCTCATCAGAAGACAAACATGTGATGCTTTTGTATTCAAAGACTAATAACAAGCTTACAAACGGACAGATAGGCAATTAATAGGACTATAATGAACATAATCAATGAAACACTATTTACGTCTCATATCATCTATTCTTTTATCAGTTTCACACACCTATATTTATTAGTCTCATGGGTCTCTTGGCTGGGTGATCATTTGCTTTCCACGAAAAATAAATATATAGCAGGTATTCATCCCTGCAGGCTGTCAGGATTTAATCGCTGTGTTCTCTCTTCTCTTTTGTTTAGCCGGTTCAGTCCTGTGTGCCTGTTTGTTTTGCGTCTATGACGGCTTTATCCAAAACAGTTGTCTTCCTCTCCCGCTTTATCTTCATCCTCTGCTCCATCTCTCCTGCTGGGTCTGCTAATTAGGTGTAAAACTGCTGTTTGTATCAGAACTGTGTGCAGGAGGCTACGAACCATAGATTGTTTACGTATGTCTTTCAGTTTCTTATGGAAAATGCTTTATATAAAGGACTCATATTGTAAGAAATGCAATCTAAACCCCATTCTTGAGTGGGTTCTATATTAGTTGTGTCCCATTTTTTTATCTGTCATCTCATTTTACAAACTGAATCGAAGAAGACAATTTCTCCACTGTATCTATTATAATTATTAAATAAATTGTCTCCAGTGGAAATCTGCTTGGCACATGCTTATAATAAGAGCTCTAAACATAAGTTTGCATTTCCAGTTGGTTTCAGTCCCTCACTGCCGTTTGTTGATCCCTGCAGTTATGCTTTTTTTTTATTGTTTAATTTTTTCTTCATCATTTCTATCTGACTTCCACTTTGTCCCACTCAGTCTTTCCATATCGAACATCTCTCTGCTTTCTTAATCTGACATTACAAAGTTATTGTGTGCCATCTGAGGAAATATCTGCTGACTGATGTTCATCTCTTCTTGTAAATTAACTACAGATGTTTAAACATGAAAAAAGGAGATTGCGATATTTGTCATGGAAGCTGTTTCATAGGATATGGCTCTGATATTGAGAAAAGTGCCATCATGTTGTTATTTAAACATTTGTTTATTAATAATTTCTCTTGCAGAAAATGTAATTGCTGTAGGAAGTCTGCAATCGACGTGAAGGTGGTTAAAAATAGAAAACGGAAATGTGGAGTAGCCATGTGACAAAATTACTAAAATTACTTGTGCTTTTAGAGTTTATAAAAGCACAAGAGACTTGGGTTGAATCCAAATAGAAGTTACTAAGAACCATTAGAGTAAATTAATCACAGGTGTGAAACGTCAGTCCTTTGGAGCTGGTATCTTGCAACTTATAGATCTGTCTCTCCCTGCCAACACACCTGAGATAAATAACCAGGTCTAAATAATAAATAACTAAAAAAGCTAGATGGACTCTGCAGTCCATGAGAAAATAATTACCGTAATCGTTTATTACAAATGTATTGGATGTGGGACACATCAAGAAGTTGCATGACATCCTGACTCACTTTATTGGTTCTCAATCCTGATCCGAAGGACCCATATGTCCTTAGCTGCCACATGACTTACTTAAATAAGTGAGTGATTATCAGGCTTCTGCAGGACTTGATGGCATGCTGAGGATGTAATGCAACCATTTGAATCAGACGTGTTGGAGCAGTGCCACATCTGAAACAGGAATAACAGTGGGCCCTGAGGACGAGGATTCAGAAACAATCCCTTAGATCATTTTATTGGTTTAGATAAATTTCCAGCTGGACAACAAGAAAGCAACTGCTGCTTGCAGAATGTGTGAACTGAAAGTTATGGATGGAAATGCAATAACTTTCAACCTCTCTCCCTTGTTCTTTCTGCACAGCTAGTGGCACCCTAATTGCATCTAAAATCAACTTCAATCATCAGAAAGGAGAAGACCATACCCATTCAAAAAGACTGCTGCAGTTAATGTTTACTTTTACTAAGCCTCAATATGCTCTTCATTTTCCACAGTTTGCTGAATATCAATTTAAAAATCTACCTGGAAGTAATTACCTTTACACATGAGGTTTGATAAGCAGTAAAAATCCCTGAAGATGTTAACTTTTTGTAAATAAATTGAATATTTTTGTTTACTTTTATATTTTCTTCATTTCCACCCTGAAGACGCACTGTTAACTGCACCTGAAATCGTTACGCTGATGCTACTCCAACATGAGAAACATCTCAATTACGAGCTTTGATAATTTGTTTTAACAGCACATTTTCCAAATGACTTGGTGTTAGATTCACTTTGTGATTTGTTTCTGAGTGTATGTTTTAGAAAAGAATGCTCATTTGACACCTCATTTTGAAAATCACTTAAAACTAAAATATTTTCAGAAGCAGGTCCTGTATCAAAGGCATTTTGTGATTCAACATTATTGTTTTATATTTGCTGTGAATCATTTGCAAGTCGGTTTCCTTGAAACAGGTGTGGGAGGCACTAAAGGAAGGAAATGGCTCCAGCCTGCTGCTATGCTTCATCTTGCTTATATTCAGTTACTGTGTTCTCTCAGCTGTCTGTTATAAAAGCTTAAAACGCCCAGAAAAATACTTGGAGGGGAGAAAATAATCTGCTGCTATAACGGATTTCCCTATTCTTGGAAAGCTTTTCATAAGAAGTATGAGCCTGGCTGCAAGGATTTGCATTAGTGGGGTCGGACACTCATGTTGGATGTTCTCTTTGGACTTCCAAGCAAGTCTCCACCTCATCTCTGAGGATTGGATCAAAAACTGTTAGATCAATCCTGCTCAGAAACCTTTTTTTGTCTTTGCAGACCTTACAGAGTGTCATTGACACCATTTTTTTTTCAATTAAGTTGTCACAGATGCAACATTGAAAACGGATGGGATGAAAAAATAAAGCACCTCGTAAATCTCTGACATTACTGTATAAGCAGCCATGTTAACTTTAGATTTGGTTGTAAACAGAACAGAATTTCTAATGTTATGCCAAACCTACAGTAATTTTCTCTTCCCCTACAGTAATTTTATATATTCTTAAAAAAAAAAAGCCTTCATATTATTATTTCATTTGTAAGAGGCATGTTCTTATATTAAACTTGAAGAAAAATAAAACCTTATTTCCAAAAATGCTAATTTTTCACACTCCATGTCTTGTTAAAAGGAGAGTCGATGACACTCTTGTTTACACCTTCTGGAGGAACTTGAAATTTTATGCATGAAATTCAAAAACAGTTTGGAGTTATCAAAATAACATAAAACCAGCTCATTCTAGACACAGTGCTTTGCAAAACCACACAAATTCCATGTATGTCATTGTGATTTTATGTGACATATATGTCACATAAAATCATATATCGTCTTTTTCTCTTTTCTGTAGTATATGTGCATGGCTGGTGTGTCTGACCCGCTCTAATCCTAGAGTCCATATATATGACATATATGTCATATATGTGCACAAAGTAGTGCACATATATGACATGGGTGGAACATTTGTCCTAATTAATACTGTCCTACATGTATACGGCTATGTCTTAGGCAATATGCAGTTACAACTGTTTTGTTATAAGCTAACCATGCTTTAAACTTTTGAATTTATGAATTAGAGGCACTGGATTTTGTTTAGGGCTTATATGGGACTATTAAAATATACATGCTACACTGTTCAGGTTTTTATTTACAAGATAGTTGAGAAACACATGCATTTCCCTCTTCACTTCACAACTCTGCACTACTTTGTGTTGATAACTATAATCCCAGTATTACAGGTTTTGGTAATATGACAAAATTTAAACAATCTCACAGCATAATGGGAACAGAAAAAGCTGTTTTGTCAAATTTCAACAGAGTCCTCGTCCTCTCATAATAAAGGAAATCATGTCGTCTTTTTCTCTTTTCTGTAGTATATGTGCATGGCTGGTGTGTCTGACCCGCTCTAATCCTAGAGTCCATTCCCCTCAGCTTTTTTGTCTACATTTTCATCTCAGCTTTCCTGGCAAGATATTTGCTGAAAGCTTCATTAAGCACAGCTAGGGTTCAATTACAAGATCCCATTCTTTCACTTACTCTCATTCCTCCACACCAGCCATTAATGTGCTCACACAAACACACACAGTGAAGAGTATAGGGAGGGGGGCAAAGCAGCACAAGCACACGCTGCTTGTCAGGCCGTCGACACAACCGCCTTCCACGAACAGTTTGGCATCTGCAGGAGACACCTGCCACTCACTCTGGTAAACACAAGCAGAAAGTAAGAGAAGGAAGGAGAAGTAAAGGGAAAGGAGCCGGAGAGAGTGGGAACAGGCAATATAAAGCTCAAAGGGAATGAGGAACTCTTATAACATGAAAGCATAGGCAGGAGGAGAGAAAGCAATGCAGCGGTGTGGGAGGGAAAAAGAGCAGATCAAGTGAGACTGTAGCTAAAAAAAGAAGACGAGGATGACAGGGATGTACTGTGAAGCAGAGACCATTATATAGGTAGGTGTGTGAATGTCTGTCTGCTTGGCTAACAACACAACTGTGACTTCCGATGAATTGGCATCTAATACTGTGACCTTCTGCAGGATGATTCAGATAAACACCTGCAAAGCTCTCAGTCATTGCAAAGCTGCACTGTCACAGAAGGAAGGGGGAAAAAAGCATTTAATGGAAACAAAATGTGTGTCCTTTAGGTTTCCACAGATCCAAGCTGCAGGCTAGTGCACCCACAAGCAGATATAGACAATCAACACTAATTAGCAGCAGTGGTGGGATGTTTAAGAAAAAAGTGCAGCAAAACAGAAGTCAAAAGAAGATGTAAAAAATAAATAAAAAGCAGTAAAATAGCATGGAACATGCTGGGATGCAAGAAGAGAGAAGTCCAGACTAGATCAGATGCTCAGTATAGATGCTACTCACTCTTGTTAGTGGTTGACTTAGCTTAGTATAATCCCTAAGATCATTTAGCGTTGCTCATTCAAATGATAATAAATCTCTAGCAGAGTTAATGAGAGATTTAAATGGCGCCCTTGCTTCGACGACACAGCTGAAAAATGTCTGCAGCAAATAATCCTCCCTTCTCATGTACCACAGTACATAACCTTTACATCCATCTTCATACTGGAGACAAATCAGGTCAATACCACCAGCTCTGCATCGCTGATTTGTCGGGGCCGACAAATTACTGTTTGGTGTTGTTCATAGCTACTTTTGTTCAAAGTCCTCCTCCTGTGACCCCAGACAAAAGCATTCAAGCAGCATAAAAGAAGAAACCTCTTTACTGAGAAGATAAAACAACAAATTTGTCTTCATTTTTGGTTCTGTTAGATTGTTTTACAGCAACTTAGAAGGTAAAGTTGTAATGTGGGACATTTGAAATACACACTTTGGATTTTACTTTTTGTCCTGTCAACGCTAGCGCATTTATTCTGCTGTATTTGTACCTTTCATCCACTGAGATTTCTTTTTATAAAGTGATTTCCAAAGTCAACATTATGAAGGACTGTGATTTTATTTTTAAAGAAATTATAAAGCAGCCTTCTCAGTTTATATGCACTTTTGTTGTGTATATTGTACATGCTAGAAAACAGTCACAGGTGTCAGTTTACCTATTTTTGTAAGTCCTGACAGTACAACATAATCTGTCATTAAACCTTGATCATGTTATGAGAAGAAATTAAAATAAACGGAAAAGTATAAATTAGCAAAAATTTTATTTTGCTAAATTTTGCAGACTGTCATTCTCCTTTGACGGTGACAGGGACAGATGAAATCATCTCCCATTCACCTGACCATTGCCACAAGAAAACTTCTATTTCCTTTCTTTTTATTATTCAAGTAAATAACTCTGTATGTAACTGACACAAAACATCCTCCAACTTAGCCATTCTACAAAAAATGTTTATGTCTGACAAAATAAAAAAATCTGTAGAATTAATTTTACAACTTAGACAGTCATCAGAGAGGACGTAGGAAGTGCTGCTAAGGAATGTATGCAGAAACTACTCCAAATCGATCAGATTTATCTTATGCTTCACTTTGACACTCCTGATTAAGATTCACTCACCTCAGGATGCTACTGTTGTGTTGTGTGCTGTGGGAAAAACAGTAAAGGAATCCACTTAATTTCTCATGAACCCATGTAAAATGTGTCGTTAAACACACCACATTGTGGCAAAATTAGAGATTAGAGAGCAAATGAAAATACTTTAAATGTAAATACATTCAGGTGTGAAGTCAAACCATTGCAGTACAGATTGCCTTTGTCTTAAGCAGCGGTTCTGAATCCTGGTCCACAGGACCTGCTGCAATTTTTTAAAATTTTGCAACTGTGACACACACAACTTAAATGAACAAGCAATTAGATGTATTTTACAACATTTGATGATGATGAGGTGATATAATTATCTGAATCATATGTGCTGGAACAAACACAAGTGAGCCCTGAGAACCAGATTGAGACCCACTTATCTTGAGGGTCTTTCTTCGCATCTACTGTATCGCAAATGTGTATATTTAGATGCTTGATTAACATCAGTCACACTTTAATCAAGATAAAATGTTAAGCTGTGAATCAGTATGTCATCGCTGGCATCTTTGGAAAACATATTGAGACAGAAGAATAGAATTATTACACAATTAATAGATTAAAAAGGCATTTGTGTGATGAATTATAAACAAACCTTTCCATCATCATTATTATTTGCTTTAGCAACATTCTCATGATGTAGCAGAGTTTGCCTTATCAAATAGGATCTTGATAAGTTTATAATGACCAAACTTCTGACATTACCACACAGCTAGTTGTCTCATCTAAATTTAGGGCCAATAGTTTTAAAAAGAGAAATATAATTAGAAAATTTGAACCAGCAGAGCTGCATCAAACTTTAAAAAAAGTCAACAGCCAGCTGACAGGAATACTTGCTGAATTGTGCACCGCTGCGATTTTGACAGGCAACTGAACAAAGTCCAGCAAAAGCTGAAGTGAAAATGTTGGACTTGTGTAAAAGCAAAGCAGTTGTGACAGGCTCAAATTTCAACTCTATGAAGCATATCATCAAAACTGTTCAGGGCAGAAGTTTAATTATATAATAATTATTGTGCATTATAATTTGGAATTTAAAAACTGAGGCTGCTAGTGGTGGTGTAATAGTGTGGGGGGTATTTTTTGGCATACTTGCCTTATTTCCACTGAGCAAGACAGCTTAGTAGTTTATTTTATGGTCCATTGTATTCAGAAGAACATTTCCACTCTCAGTTGGACTCTCGCCGGGCAGGCGGGAATAAATCCAAATCCCTAACTCTTCATACAAGTGCGACGACATAAGTGACCCAGTACTGTAGTACGTCTTGTTCTTACTGGAAGCAGTGATGTTTTTCTATTCAATGGACTGTGTTATGTGACACCAGTAGCTCCACCCTAACCATAGTTTACCATTGTCCTCTGTATCTACAACAGAATGTGGCCCAGGAATGGTGCGGTACTGGTCAGTTACTTTTACAATGGAAACAAACAAAGTAGCGTACCAGACTGCACCAGCCTGTGCCTTACTGCTCAGTGGAAATTAGACATTTGCACACCTTCGGTACGATACTGAGCATCGATCTAAACACCACAGCCTATCTAAGAACTGTTACTGACTGTGTTGATATATTTTGGTCTTTACAGCTGTGTGCTCATCTTCTAACAACTCCAGCAAGCTAAGGCACCATCCCACAAACCATCAAATCATCTCAAACTAGTTACTTCACAACAGTGTTGGAAGACTACTCTGCTCTAATGGCCGCCCCAGTCACCAAATTTGACTCCTATAGTGCACAACTACCTGACTAGTGTCTCAATATGGACTGGCATCTTTAAAGGATGCTTTAACACTAATCTCAAGGAATATACATATGTTTTTTGTTCTTTTAAAAGACAGAATACTTGGGAGACACAACACAGTATTGTTTCACAAGTTTACCCTTTTCGCCTTCGCAGCCTTTTGTGTCCTGTGCAAGGACCAAACTGTATTATCTAGGAATGGTATCCTATCTGGACATCCCAAGCATTCACATAATATCCTCTTTTAAAATGTTTTTTCAAAGCTAGTCTGCAGCCCAACTTGACAGATGGCTTTTAAGTAAAATGAGATATTTTTATTTACAGTTGTACAGGTAGTGAACAATTTGATTGTTTCCTTACCTGAGCTGTTAAACTGATGCAAAGAGTCTAAATCCCGTTAATTATAAGCACCAAATAATATTTTGTTGACTTACAGCTGCTGTCTGTGATTTTCCCATTGATTGCTATCTCTCTATTTAATGTTTCTCCTCTGTTAAATCCTTAACAACCAACCAAACCTGTACTGTGGACAACTTTTTTATTCCTAAGAAAAAAAGGAACATATCAGAACCTCCTTCTTTTGAATATAACCTCAAATCCAGCACATGACATAAGTTTATCATACTACTATTTAATAGCAGGTCCTTTTATCTAGTAGTCTACAGCACAAAAACGTTACCTTTCTCTCTTCAGTGGTAAAAGAGAAGTGACATAAATATGTTCATTATCATGAAGAATCTTTTCTGGTTCGTCATTTGTTTGACAAATTCAGAAAGACCTGCTAGACAGCCATGTTTTAAGGTATCCTTTAATAACTGGTCATGTGTGGTCCATTTATGACTGTGTGACAGCCTCAGTGGTCAGATTCTCTACTGGGTTCTCCCTTGGTCCCAGCAGCCTGCTGTTCTGACATCTCTTCAAAATTTAACACAATGGCCCATTTAAAACACACACATTCACGCATACACACAACTCTGACCAGTATGGGGTGTGTGTGTGGGGGTATATGTCCGTGTGTAAATTTGACTGCGACAGAAAAGATGAGAGCAAATGCCAAAATAACCTCTACCCTATTTACATGTGGTAATTGGGTCATTTGAAAGGCTAAGCTTATCTCAACACTAATCAGGTTCTAATTATACACAGAAAAACTTCGCCCACGCCTCATCTCTCGCTCTCTCCTTCAGACACACATACACATACGCGCCCGCACACCAGATGTGTAATCAAATGATGCAGGTCACAGCTTTCTCAATTTAAATTTGACCTATTAGTGGCAAAATGTAAGCTGGCAGCAGCACAAGTCTCTGTCTTGCTGCATCTTAGAGGAAATTTGGACCAGCAAGGTAACTTGTGCGTAGAAAGCAAAGACATCTTTTTGATAAGGTGTGGCATCACCTTGTAATGGTGCTAAAATACATATTTACACAGGCAGAAAGCCAATGACAACCTGCTCTATAATTGTGAGAAAAATGCTGACTTGTGTGAACTTGTAAATGAGTTAAAAATTAGCTTGTTATTCAGATTCTTTGGGAGCATTGGTCTACATCCACACATCTTTCTGGCTTGCTCTGCCTCACTCTCAGTCAATCTGTACCAGACCTGCTTTATCTTCCAACCTGACTTTTCCCTTAAAAGTTCAGGACTTACTGCATCACGCTGCCAATTGGTTTTGGTAGGGCGGACTCTATCGAGTCCCATTTTCTTCTATTTCCTTCAATGATAAGCCACATCTACTTGGGTGTTGTGCACAAATGTTGAGAACGTAGCGATATTTACTGTTGGAAATGTCTGAAGCTTTTTCGTAATAGTGCTGGTCACTTGCACAACTAATTCTGGGGCACAGTGTTTTGACAAAATGTCCAATTTTGAACTTGTTTCATTAAAGAATTTGTGGTCTAAATCATTGGCTTAATCTTTTCTTGAGTACATAAAGACATATTTTATGTTTTTTTCATAAAGACATATTCTCGTTTAGGGTTGAGATTGACATTCTAGATACCTCATGACTTTGAATTAGGGACAATCGTGACATTTTTATTCCCTTCCGATTCACCACTGTCTGATGGTCAGTTTCTGAAACCACACAAAAACAGCTTTGTAAAAGCGCACATGGGGTCAGTGTGGCCATGCTGGACTGCAGATAGAGTCAAAAACTTGTGGGGTCTAAATGACCCCAGCTCTTAAGAACGCAGGGGGGAACTTTTATTGTGAAAGCCTAAACTGGCTACAGAATGCATTCACTTTTCCAAAAGCATAAAGCTACTGCAAATGATTTCTTAATTTTAAGTTTAAATTTTCCTTTCAAACATTCACATTTTGTCCATTTTTTTCTGAGTTAATCATTAGGGGATCGATTTTTAAAGCTCTCAAGATTTTAGCAATGGAGAGAAGATGTGTAGTAATGGATGTGTTGATGCCAAAGTTGAATAGTCAATTCTTATGATGTTGGGACAGCCTCTGGCTTTAGCAATGAACATCTTACATTCCTTACACCATATTCAATAATTGGAAATCTGATATTAAACATTTCTAAAATGTTTTTGCATGCAGATGAGAATGTGTTGCTATGGTTTTGAAAAGAACAACTTGCATTTTGAGGCAAACCTGCTGCCTTTTCTTTGTGTGACTAGCTACATTTTATTTCCAGCTGTCACAAACACAAAATTTGCACATCAATAAAATATTTAGCCTCTTGAATAAAGCCTCAAAACAGTGAATAAACTAATATTACAATCCTAAAGTGGTATAGCTCCAAAATTTATTGCTGAGGTCAAGAATAAAGGGAGTCTGTTGATTGTGATCAGACTGATATTTTTATTGATTACATCTTGAATTAGCATTTTTTAGACTCAACAGAATTAAGAGAAAAAAAATTCTAAATAAGTTTGAGAGTGAAATAATAAGTTTCAAGCACGTTGAATTTTAATATTCAGTTGTAATGATTAGTGTTGCCAGCATCTGTTTAAAATCATTCTTAGCTGGGATGATTTATTACACCTTTTGAATTACGTATTTGTGTCATTGTGCATTTTTTTCTCATCTTTCTTATCACTTTCGGTGTTTAACTAACTTAAATTAGATGTGATTCGTGCATTGTATAAACTTACATATCAGTAATGGTGGAATTTCAGTGAAAAGTTTGTCTTTCGAAGCAAAATACCTAGGTATCAAATCATCATCCCAGTGATTAGCAGACAACCTGCACTCCACCTATCATGGCTGCCTGTTAACACACACACTCATAGGAGAAGTGAAGGCCCACATGCACACACTGACACAGATTACCCACACCAGTCTAGGAACGAAAGGAGAAATTTCACCGCTGATTGATGCCGATCTGGCAGCGCGAATCTGTGTGTGCAGAAATATTGTGTATAAAAAGTACGAGTGTAGTTTTAACACTTACTGAATGTGCTTTTATCTACACATGTGCAAGTGGTGTAGCTTAGGGGTAGGGAGGCGCGGGTCGCCCTCCAGGTCAGGCCATCACTGGATCTGAAATGCTTTTTGCCAGATGTCCTCTGTGGAAAGCTGAGACATGAACTGTTCCCAAAACCCAATGAAAAGAGGAAGAGAAAGTGCAGCAAGGGAATGAACTGCTTCTCCTCTTAATAGCTGTTTGTCTCCCAGCACTTGGAAGATATCTCATTCCCTTCAATCCGCTCAGCACTACAGATATGAATCACCCTTTCTCTATTCTCCTCCCTCTTGTTCGTTTAGTTTCCCATCTGTCTCTATTGCAAAGCTTGTTAAAAGTATATCAGGAATTATTATTACAGACCTCTGTCATAGAGACTGCGTGCACCACCTTGTTTGCACGGTATTTGTTTTGGAGGCTCTCAGAGCAGGAAATGTTTTGTCATGCATTGAAATTACACCTGTAAACCAGCTGGCTTCACATTTAAGAAAACAGATGAAGGGTTGCTAATACAGAATGTGAATTTGAAATGTGTACATTTCAGCACAGTGACATGTTTCAGGTATCATCTGTCACCAGACTAACAGGCTTGCACTGGACACTTGGATTTGACAGAGCCAGTCACAGACAGAAGCTGGCCGCTTCTCAGCACAATTGGACAAAACCACTGCGAGATATCAGCTTCGGGTCTCCAATTAAACAGCCCCTCAATGGAGCGTTTATTTAACAACTACAGATCTGGCAGCTGTTGATGCAATCAGTTACGTTCCAAATCACATTATCCAGCAGCTGACAAATCTGAGACCTAAAGCGACAAAATGATTGACTTGGGAGCCCAACTACAAAAGCAGTGTACTGAGCTGGAATGAAATGCCTAGATCAACACTTTCAATCAAAATCTCCGCTGACAGGTTGTTTCTAATGTGACACTTTTACAAAATCATTAGTATAATAGGAGCTCTGCTAGAACTACTTGCTAAAGTAATCATACCTATTGAACTTCTTTATATTTTCCACAAACTATAATGTATTTTGTTGGGGTTTTATGTTCCAAGTCAAAGTACTATGTAACTCTGACGTGGAAGAAAATTATACATGGTTTTCTTATTTAATTTTACCCATCAATTGAATATTTTGTACAACTTTTTATAATTTTACTCTATTATGTTTTGCTAAATAATTCAAGGTCAGTCAGATTGGATGGAGAGTATCTGTGAACATCACATTGAAAGTCCAGATTGTTGAACTATGCTGTCACACTGCACATCAGGAATAACACGCAATCCGTAAAGTGAACATTTCTTTGGTTTCACAAGACCACATCTTTCTTCCATCTTTGTTATATATCTTTCATGTCTTTGTGAAGTGCGCAGCTAATACCTGTGTTGAAAAATTACCTTCCTTGAGATGTGGATCTCTTCATTTAAAACTCTTGTCAGTGCAGGTGGTTCAAAATAAAAATCTATTTGCAAATTAGGCAAGGATTTTATGAATCAGAGTGAAGGGAGATGAAAACAAATGCACTCAAAACTTTATTTATAGACCACTTGGAAAGCCAATAATTAGCTTTATGTTGTTGTTGTTGGTCTGTCACATAAACTCCCCAAAAATGAAACTGAAGTTCAAAGCCTAAAAAATTTCAAGAGTTGTGAAAACTGTATGCAAGTTCTGCTTCCGATTTCTTGTTGATACTTTTGAACGTTGCTTGTGGGTGAAACGAAAGAGATCTTTCAATAAAGGAAGACAAATTGGGAGAACAAAAGGGGTTAGCACTTTGTTTCAATCAGTAAAATAAAGACTAATGACTAGAGAAAAGTGTTGGCTTCTGGCTAATCTGAGAGTTGTTGGTCGAGCTCTCAATTAAGTCAGAGTTTCTGACTGCTGTGGAGCTTCTACAAACCTTTAAGTGTCTGGTCTTTTGCTCCATACATAAAGTTTAGGCGTATTTCTTTCTCTCTTTTTTCTGATTTTTTGATCTTCTTGATTGTGCCCAAGTTTCAAAGCACTTACCATCTGTAAGATTAAAAAATGACTGAAGAATTTGTTACCTGATCCTGCAGTGAGGAAAGCTGTTCTACAGCTTGAATTCACAGTGGCTGCAATAGATTCCAGCGATGACTCAGGCACAGCATGAAGAATATCTCCAAACATAACAAAACACTTAGAGAAACCTTTCAAAGTATTCTGGCAACACAATCATAATCTCTGCTGGTGAGCTTTATGCTCACTTTTCCCCATGAAATCACTAAATATAACACTTTACTTTGAGGGTAGCATGATGGAGCAATGCTAACATGGGGTTTAGAAAGAAATAGTGTTCATGTTTAAACATTTCATGGGTAACAAAACTTAAAATCAAATCCTTTCATAGAGCCTGCAAAGAATAACTCTTCAAGTGTACCGTGCTTAGACACAAAACAACGTTAGTGGCGTTTTAGGTGACAAAAAAGACTGAATTGCAACTATTCTTCCCTCTGGGTATCACTTCTTTTGTGGCAACCCAGCTTGAACTCTTTAATGAGTCTTCATTTTATATAATTTGAAAGCAGACAGCTCACACTGAACTCAACAAACAGAACTGAAATTCAAGAAGGAAAAAGGAAACAAGAGGCTGTTTGGTCTACCTTCAAAACCAAACGACACATTTGTCAAAGTTCAGATTTGATTAAACAAACAAACTACATTTGATACAAAAACACAAAGGTGTAAAACTTTTGTGTTTTTTAAACACATAGAAAACAGTGTACTGTTCCTTCCCAAATAAAATTAATTTAATGACAACTTGAGATAAATTAATGTTGACAAATTATTCATGGTCGACCTCCATAGGAGAATTTCATAGAAATACATAATCGTCACGTCGTTTCTTATCTTCCCATGTATGTCTAATGGATCACAGGGTAAAATATATAGAGGACTTTTTCTGAGACATCTTATCAATTATCTGAGGTATATGTATTGTCTTTGATGCACTTCTTTTTTGAAATCCATGTTGACTGGGATAGTGGATAAAAAGTTAAAAGTACGAGATGGCATGAGAACAGAGTAACTTTTCGCTGTAATGTCACAATCTTATTTGTTCGAACTCACATAACATTCCTTCTTTCTCTGTGTTGCACAGATAGAAAAACATCCATGTATTTGTTGCTGTTTTCTTATCCCTCTTATTGTCTTACCTCAGTGACCAGAATATTAAAGAAGAGATCAAGACTTTAAATTCATTTTAAATGAATAGACAAAGCATAAGGACCTGCTAGGTAATATAATCTGAATTAATGAAAAGAACAACCCAACTTCCATAGCAACAAATGAACACAAAATGAACAGAAATCCCTCTTCACACAAATATTGGATCAATTAATCACATGCAGTCTCTGCAGATGATAGATAAATATATATTATTTATCTAATATATATTATAGGTAAAACAGTTTTTAAAATTAATTCTATAATTAAGTGCATAATTGGATGACATCCATAAGACATGCATTGTATGTTTACAGATCTTAAATTCCATTAATTTTTACCATATCAAACACACAAGGATGAGGGTTCTTCAGAAGGATTATTATGAATTGAAATCGAAACGTTTTATTTTCGGCAGTGTGGGTTCACTCCTCTCCAAAGACAGAGAGTGCTGCCCAGAGTGCTGCATGTCCCCGATCTTTTCAGCACAGGGGCCACCCTGCACTCGTCACAAGTTCATTAACGCTCTGGTTTTCTTCTTCAAGGCCACATGTGAAGCACTCAACACTTTCAGACACATGCGCACACAAGTGAAAACACAGAAACCCATTTCAGTCATCCCTATAAACACATTCCACATCCCCAAAAACAACCCCACCAAGGTTTCGATCACTGTGCTTCAAATAATTACAAAATAATTACAAAACCATTGTGCAGAATTAGTTGAGCATCTTTATTATTTCATTGTTTCTTTAGCACCAAAGAAACAATAAGATATTAAAAAGAATTGGAACTTTCTTACAGTAATTTATTCTGACTGGTTGAGTGATCATAAATCATTAAAACCAAATTCATTAAAAAAAATCATAGCATTTCACACGGAAATGAGAGAAAAGCTTTCTTTAGTTTCTACCTTATTGTTAAATTAATATATTTATGGTCCAACAATTAGGCTTTGGCTGTATTACAAAATTAAGATATAATACAAATATAGCCGTATATATATATATGGTTAACATTTAAGCATTTACATATAACCATGTAAAACTCTGGCTGTTGGCCAGCCAGAGATTTATGTTTTATGCTTGAATGCATTACCATACTCTCTATAAACTGTTTTTCTGCTTTGTTGTGTAGCTGAGGTATAGTATCTCTCAACAGTGATGTGTTGCGATTAATACGGCAGTGTCCAACATCGACCTGTATATTTTCTAGATAATAAACTTGTGTGATTACATAAATATTGATACGAGTTGGGGAAGTCTCATGTTGAAGCTAAATCTATTGAATTTGTCATTTTTTGAAAACGTTTCAGGTAACAAGGCCGTCAATATGTATTGTCTTGAAAACAATCCTAAGCTAAACTAAATCTTATCATTTTAAGGCACAGCCAGTGTGACACGCCAGATTATAACATCATCAACCAATGGTCATTGACAGATATTTCTCCCAAGTTAGATATCTACCATTATTTAACTTTAACCAAAGTATAGCTATGCAAAATCTCCAAACTAAATTGTAATTATAAGAAGCACATACAAGCCACCCCACCAACACATTCTTGACAAAAAGAAGAAAATTCACTGAAACAAATATAAAACCACACACCAGGTTGAAATGAATTATGTAGGTATGTCTAGCACTATCCCCCCAAACACTTTGCACGCAGTTCACTCAATCCACTCTCACTTTAAGCCCTTGATTTTCTCTTTTGTTTTGTTTTCACATTTTGATGACACAATGATTGTAGTCATCTGTTTCTTGCCTTGTTATTCCATCTCTCAGTCCCTCTCCCCTCCACAAATTTCACCATCTCTCTGGCATAATGTGTTTTCTATTTACCTGAGCTTGGTTTGACCGATGCTGCAAGGCCCTAAATTGCAATATTGATGGTGGTAAAGAAGCTTTGCTGGATGTTCCTGCTTTTCCTTCTGCTAGCAGAGTTTCTCATCATTAAAGCAGCTCATGGCACCTTTGGACAAACACAAAATCAGTAAAAACTACTAGAGTTTGACACATAGTTGAGACAAACTATGTGGCTGAACCTTCCCAACTCAGACACACGTACTTCATTCCAAATTTTTGTCTTTCTGTATCTCTTCTTCCGTCTCTCCTTCAATTAGAACCCATATGCTAGAGGCCCCCAGCTCTCCATGTGTCCCCTTTGAAGTGAAGCTGATTTAAAAAACAAATGTCTCAGAAACCCTAATTGAGCTCGCACAGAGCTAAGAGTGGGCACAAACCCTCACAAATCCCCTCTAATGTATTCAAAGGCCATATAGGCTCACTGTACCACAGACGTGTTCGCATACAGAAAGGGTGAGCTCTCAGATGAAACGTCCACAATGTTTTCAGTCTTCCATCTGACATCAGCATGTTTTATGAATCTCATGTGACGCATGTGCTCGGAGACCGAAATTTCTATTTTTTGTCCTGCATGCTGAGCCACTGTTAAAATGTATTTTATTTTTTGTGCTTTCATTAAACTACATGTCTCCATTGGGTGCATTTACTGCATATATTTACTACTTGTAGTAACAAACATTGTCTGTTTTCTCTGAAAATGCATTTACAGTTTTACACTTCGCAGGCTACCACACAAACACGCCCATTTCAGTTGTATCCACAAAACTCCCTTTTGTGTTTAGTTGGTGTTAACATCCCTTCCCATAAGGCCAGAGGATCGGCCTCAACATTTTACAGCAAAGCAATTAACTAGAATTATTCTCCACTGAGAGCCTAAGACAAACCACACAGACAAATTTGCACAAGGACTATGTGGAGTGCATGATAGAGTAGCTGAAGTCCAATAACAGATATAGATATGTACATAGATAGATGCACGAATTAGTGAATGTAGTGTGTAATTACATTTCGCTAAAACGAAGCAGATTGTGTATTACATTACCCTTTACATAAACAATTGTAGACTATGTCCCAATTAAACCAATTACGGAGCAAGACTAGCCGGCCAGTTACAGACAAGCCTGTCAAGCATGTTATTCGTGCTGTATACATCTGTGGTTTCCTGTGCAGATTTTTATTCACCCTGAACAGAACAAAAGAATTCGTCAACAGCAGATGTTGTCGTCTGAAATGACAGCTGTCACAAGCTGACTTTACCAGCAGCTGCTGGCTGCTAGTGCAGGCTAATAACATGCCAAAATGCTCAGCTATGAACAAAATGTTCCCTTTCCACCTATTAACTAATACACTCCTCTAGTTAACTTGAAATGCACTAAAGTTAATTATAATTTACTTTAGTGTGAAGAGTGTTTTGAAAACACAAAGAATAGTTATATCCTTACAAAATATCAGACTTTTGAGCCACACATGAAAGTGCATGGTATTTTTCATCTAAGCTGTTTTGACCTTTAGTTTTTTCATACCAAATATATGAAAATGTAGCTAATTTGTTACCCTCCCTCATTTATTTGAGATAAATATTTATAGAAAAAGTGCCAATAAACTTGAAATGATGTCAGTATGACCTGAAAGCTAACTGTTGAGTGTAAAAACCTGAGTTAAGTGAATGACATCATTAATATATATATATTTTTTAGTTTTTTTATGTAATTTGTGTGTAGGACTAACTTAGTTAGTTAGTTAAAAAAACTTAAAGTGTCCAGATCAGGACAACAAAATCTCCAGAATAGCAAGGAGAGCACAGAATATGAGGTTACACATTTAAAATTTAAACATCTCATTGGCAATGAATGTGTTTTTAACAAAATTGCATTAAATACTGTAAAGTTTGAATACTGTTTGGAAAACATGTGAATGTGATTTTACCCCTTCTTAGCTGCAACCCAGGAATTCATTAGGAAACCTTAAACCTTAAATAAATTTAACAGGAAATAAAATCGTAGCAAAATATGACTCATCTCTAAGATAACACTGAATGCAAAACTGAAAAATCCACTAATATATATATATATAAAAAAACTGAAAATAAACCACCCTAGTGACTAACTGAACATAGAACCTTTTGAATTACAAAAGCCTGAATTAGGTAAAATTATGCCTTGGCAATCTGACACCGAACCTTTGAATGTTTTCCCAACAGTCATGGACCAAACTAATTATAAAAACAAATATATTTTATTAAAACTCAAGTGCTGCAAATCTAACAAAAAAAGAGGGGAAAAAAACAGTTTAATCTTCCGTGTCTAAAGTGAGAAACATCTGCTAAGCTATGCCTAACACCTGGCACACCAAACATTTATTTGGCAGAATTGAAAGTTATGGACATCAAAAATATGTATTTTCTAAGTCAAAGAAAGAGTGGCAGGGCAGCATGAGAAGAAAAGACAAAATTTCCTGAACAACTTCAAGTTGGGGAAGAATCTCAGTTTATCCCCAACACAGAGTTTTGTCTTACAATACATGAATACAGCAGAATGATAAATAGTTTATGGAAGTACTCTAATCATTAGACCAGAAACAGGACTCCAGTTTGGAGAAGAGAACCAGATTGTTGCAGATAGGAAGCTTAAGTTCCCAACAGGTGAAGAGGAAGTGCTGATAAAATTTGTCAAAACTGAAAGCAACACTTGTCACACAAAACGAGTGAAAAAGTTGAAATTTGAGAAGACAGTTTGAGTAGAAAAAGCTGCTACCAACAATTTTGCAAATGCTTGTCATCAAGCCATGAGCAACAATGCTGGCACCATTAAGGTTGGTTGGTATAACACTTTGTATAATAATTTCAGTTTTCAATGTTGAAAGAATGGTTAAACTATATAAATTTCCTGTCTTGTTAAGATCTTGTTGTTTTGACATTCTAACACCACCTCTTCCTGAATGTTGGGAAGTGAAAAACCAGAAATAACTCAAAATGCAACAAAGACAAAAACAATGTAATGATGATAATGTAAGCCCTTTGCACCCTCAATGTCTATAAACATTTTGTAGAAAATCAAACTTTTTTACAACTTATATCTTGTCCAAGTTTAGTCTTAAAACTGAAAGTAAAACTTCTCTAAGCCATTTAAATCTTTTCTAACAACTGTTATACTACATTTAGACATCAAGACATCCGTAGCTCTCAAACGTTATCAAACTAAAGTGTTTTGATAATTAATCTAACAACCACTTTAACACCTACTAAAAGCACATTTAATGGCTCACTTTAAAGTAAAGATCTTGTCTCTTTGATGGACCTCATAAGAGCAAGATTAATAGAAATAGTTGTTTGAAAGCAGGTTGTTCAGGTATTCTGGATCCATTTACTGTATAAGTGTCTCAGTCTGGATGTGTTAGAATAAATTAGCACAAGTAAAGCCAAAGTATTTTTTATTATCATGAGGTTTAACTGTTTTTTTGGAAATGCAACAAGACTGGCTGATTTTAACTTTGACAGAAACTGGGAAATGCTTTATTTAGTTTTTGTGAGGCGGTAATTGCCTGTTCTGTGTTTTTGCTGACATGTTTCTGTGTGGGTGAGTGTCAGTGATTTCCAAGTCAGTGTTTTTTTCCCCCCACACTTAAGTGTAATTAACAGCAGTCACCTTTTAGCTGAGAAGTAAATCTGACTCTAATTAGACTAAGTCAGTAAATGTTCATTGAGTGTTTTAAGCTTTCATTGAGACATTTTTAAACCATAGTTATTTTTAAGTGTAACATTTAATTATTATAAGTGTTAAAAATTCATTTCCAACATAAAACTGTTTTTTATGCCTATGTTGCCATATATACAATGAAAACAGACACGCTTTCCATTTCTGGCATGTGAAATGTTGTTTTGCAGTTAAACCCACACTGCATATGTTTTTGCATTATGGTGTAAAACCATATGCAGTTTTAAATCTGTTCAATCATGTAAATATGTGAAATGGAAATTCCTGCACAATGTAAGCGATCTATTAGGACTAAATTGGTGTTTATGAAAATGTAGCATGACTGTTTTATACATGCCAGATGCTGATGACTCAACTGATTTAGGATTAGCTTCTTTAAACAAACATTGGAAATCACCTTAACGATAAAAACATTTCATTTAAAGATCAGTGGTGCAAGAAAGATGACACATTTATGTGCATTTAATTTTTTAATTCTTAAAAATAAGATAATTTTTTTTTTTTTTTTTACTTAAATAACAACTTAGGTCAAATAAATTAAATTTTACTTAAAAGTCTTATTTAAGTAAAATAAGAATTTTAAAAATTCTTATTTTGCTTGTTTAGAACAGCAATATTATCCAGAGCAAAAAGTGTAATTAAATTCAATAAGTGGACATTCCCTCCCAGGACAGTGATGAAATATTTGTTCATCAATTATGAAATGTTTTTCTTTTGTATGATTTTGTCTGTATAAAGCAGGTACCTATCCCAGAGTAAAACACAGCCCATTAATAACAGCCAATTTTAAAAACAGAAACGCTTCGATCATCAACTTTATATGTGCTTAATTTCTGTTGCCATTTTTGAAGCAATAAACTAAGCAGCTTTCACAATTTGTCAAATGAATAACGCAAAGCCTCAAGCTTTTAGTGAATAAAAACAAAAATAAACACTGCTTCCAGCACATATTATACCTTTTGTGTTGCTTAATTAGAGAGAACTGCTGGAATTACTGCTGAGACTGAAAGTAGTTGTTGCCTCTGAAAGAAATTTCAGAATATGACTTCAAACAGGTTTGCTGTTTACACAGGTGGCAGGAAGGTGCTTTCAATTAACCTCCAAAAAAACTTTATACATCTGTCACAAAGGTTATTCAGACTAACTTCATTGTATGCTGAGTTTTAAGCTGAGTGGTCACAGTTAGATGATTATATGATTGTATCATGTAGATTTCCATTAACTGTAACATCAGCCTTACCATTCTTTAACACTGTAGCAAAAATAGGCATTTTAATAATAAAGCAAAACTGGATTTCTTAATTTTATTTCAGACATTTTTATTTGATTGCACCATGGAACTTCATCATTGGTAGTTAATGATCTGCCTTTAACCTTATTGATGTTTAAGTCTGATGCCGTGATTCACAAAGTCTGGATTCAGATCACGATCTGGACTGAATGGAAAATCAATCCGGACTCCTCAAGCTTTCTATGTTACTGTTAATTAATAATAAGAACATGCAAAGCAAAATGTCTATTTTGTGAAACCGAAGAAAAACTAAAACAAGTGCAACAAAAATATTCTATGAATTGAATTTGAAAGACTTCCTAACAGTAAGTAAATAAAATGAAATGTGGAATGAACTCTAAGGTCACATGAGTTTTAATTTTAAACGGAAAGATTGCTTTACATCCAAACAAAATATGCCAGCTACTTTTTATTATTATTAGAGAAAAATGACTGATTTCAAGAGATTTACATATTAGTTGCAAACAAATGTTTATTTTTCTTTTGAACAGTTGAAATTTTATATGCTAACTCTCTGATAACATACCTTTAAATTTTTTTAAAAGATTTAATTCTGAAAATGTATTTAAGGAAAACAGGAATTTAGATCCTGTACTTTTACAACATGGAAATATGGTTGAAAAGTGAAAGGAAAAAGACGACCCCCAGAAACATGTCTGTTGATGTCTTTTCAAATTCAGTTCTTAATCAGACTGCGGATAAAGCCAGTTCTTAACTAGTTGTACAGAAGAACCAGTTTGTTTTTCCCACAGCCTGAAATCCAACGCACAGTCACACCATAGCATCAGTATAATCTCCCATCCAGTAAATGACTGATCCTCCATCTGTTTTGTTCTGTGCTGGGACAATCATATTGCAGAAATAGAGTTTAACTACCCAGATCACGATATCTTTAATTTTTTTTTTAGATCTAAGCTCTCCATCTCAATTTACCAACTTTTTTTTTGTGGACGCTTCACAAACTGATCTCCTATGGAGGCCAGCGGTGCTGGAAAACAGAAGTTAAAAACAATATCTACTTTACTGACACATATATCTATTTTTAAATGCTACATAAACATAGCTGAGGTTCATCAAACTGGATGGGTTTTATGGTTTTTATATTTGCTAAATTGGACAGGACCTGTAGCATAAAATAGAAACATTTTGAGCATATTTTTTGGGCCCCAATTAAAAACCAAGAGAACCTTAAATACCCATAAAAACATCCATGGATTTTGAATGGTGAAGGTTGCTAATTATTATACCTGACATTTTTACCTTTGTTCTTTTGATGTTACATAAAAGCTCAGTTTATTTATTTATCAATTCTGTATGCAAACTTTATTTGCTGAAGCATGAAAAGTAATTATTTTAAACATGTTTCAAGTAAACTCCAGCCAAAACAAATAATGGCTAGCTCATCATTTGTTCTTGACCTTTGGCCTCAAAATCTTAAGCGTGAGAACGTCTGGCCGGATGTATGTGTAATATGTGAGACCTGCACAGTACTCTGCTTCATTCTGCATGGCAGAGTGGCCCTTATGGAAATCCTAAAATACAGCTCAGTGAGCTTTCTGCCTAGAGACAGATACACACTCTCAGAGAGATTGAGTAAGGGAGTAAAGATGAAAGCTGCAGAGAAACACAGCACATGGCTGGATGGGCCTGAATGAATAATACGCCATCTATAATGGATGACAAGTTGACCAAGTTTTTTTTCCCTCTTCTTTTTCTTTCTATCTTCCCATTTCTCTCTCTGTCTCCCTCTTTCTTCCTTCGCTTGTTTCTCCTTTCACATTCTCCACTTGTCGCATGTGCTCTCCTCTCACTGTGACACCATGTCACTGCTTTGAGGCACATGTTCTGGAAGAAGACAGTGACTGCCATCCTCCCCTGAGCCTCTTAGCTGCCTTTGGAAGAGAGCCGCTTTACTTTATGGGCTTCTCAAATCTCCTGGAAATGCTCTCCCTTCTCTGCTCATAACAGAAAAAAAGAAAGTCCGATTAGAGGACGAGTGATGTAAAACTGGAAGAGAGGAGAGGATGGGGGTGGGGGTTTAGCGTAGAGAGCAGTGTAAATGGGGGAAAGACTGAGGCGTGAAACATTTAGCACCTGTTTATGCTTAGCTGCACCCGGGTGCTTTGCCATTTGGAGAGCAAAATCATTATCCTCCTTAAAAAATTGGATTAATCTTTGCATTTGAAACACTCTGAGTCATGTAATGAGTCAAAACCTCAACACAGATGTAAAAAGAAAAGAAAAGTATGACTCATGAATGCCTTTGCTCTTTGCAAGTTCAGGATGACTACAGGTCTGGGCAGTCCCTTACTCATAGAAAAACCTGGTGACATTCTCTAACATTTAACTTTGTCTTCTTCATTGTTTTGAGTGCTGCTCTGAAGTCAGATTATTCTGCTGTATTTTTTTTTTTAACAATTTTTGCTTTGTGGTGGTTACAAAATCACACCTTCACTAAACAAACTCTCCCTCATGGAGATGCAAAACCTGACAGAGGAGCCAGAATGTGATTATGAAGGGATGAAATGGGTTCATATTATCGGTTTGCAAGGCAGCAACTGAGGCTGCTCAGCTCCCGAACTGACTCCTTTTTTTTCCCCACTCAGAAACGGTCAACAATTTAGTCATGCCCACCAGAAACAGCCACAGCCTGTGGGACACTCAAATGCCATCTCTTAATGTTTTAATGCTCTTCAGGGCTTTTTAGGCGAAGCAATAATTGGAACAGATGCAGCAGACTGAGGATAAGCAAGCTGCTTCTAGCAACAGCAACGGATTCTATAGACGCATTTCAGCCAAGTAAAACCTTCATATTTGTGTTGATTTTAATATAAAAAGGATATGAGCATTACAGTTTATCACAAGTGTACATACTGCCATTATAAATGTCATTTTAACTTCATAAGTTTAACCATGCATGTGTGCCGTTGTTTTTACTGGGGGGAATGATTATATAATACGACTGAAAAAGTTTTTAAAAAGCAAGAAACTTGGTGCATTGGTTTGAAGTTATTGTGTTTTTTCTCCAATCAATACAAGAACAAACTTATGCATGGAGGCTCAAATATATACATACACTCCCTTTAACAACCTGGTAAATGTCCAAGCTTCAATTGCTAAGCTTGAAATGAGCCAGATGGTTTTTTGTAGCCTTCACCAACCTTGTGCCATAATTCTGGATGGATATTTGTCCACAAAACCAGTGGTTCCCAACCCTCGGGCCGCGGACCGGTACCGGTCCGTAGACCACTTGGCAATAATTAAATATTTCCGTTTCATGTATTATTTGAGTCTGGAGGATCTTTTATTTTGAAAATCCTTTAACCTCGGCTACGTCTTGCGCCCAACATTGAGCCCACAAGCAGCAAAATGAGTAAGAAACAGATCAGATGTCTTTGGAAAGTTTCTTTGCAAACGGGAAAAGGCCCAGAGAAGAGACAGGAGAATGGATTTATCCCGGTAGACGATTCCCACATTCCAAGGTACCATTATGCCTCCCATCCGGGTCCCCTCATGTCCCCCCAGCTCCCTCTGACGCCCCTGCTGCTCAGGTTTTAAATATCTAGCTGTTGACTTGAGAAAAAGTTGAATAACTTGGAAGTAGCCTTCCATCTTCATTGTACCCCCATTTAGTGCAATGAGCCAGTACTATGGAAGGTAAGAATAATCTTTCTTCACTATCCGGCCATTAAGTTGTTCTGCAAAAGGCATTTAGTTACTCCATATTTATGGATTCAAGTTATCAATTGATGAGTTAATGTAAATTTGACTGAACTTATTTATCAACTAAATTCTAAGCGGTAATTTTCTCATGAACCTGAGTTTTCTCTTATACCAAGAGGGTCTTTCTATAACATGAAGGGCTAATTTGTTACATGCTAACATAAAAAACAGATGCACATTTCATTTGAGCAGTTTTTGTGACAACTGTATGAAATACTGACTGAATAAACAAAAAAATTGTTTTCTCACACATTAAATTTAGACATTTTTGTAAAAAAAAACAACAGAACAGAAAATGTTAGCTTAATAAATATGTCAAGTGTTTATATTTCAAGACAGAAACGCATACAATGCTTTTTTACATCCCACACCAGAATCTGCTTGGACTGCTTCAGTTTTAATCCCCCATGATTATTTCTCATACAACTATCAACTGGCTCTCAACAGGGTTACCAGCAGCACCTTCTTTTGGGTGGTGGTCACAAAACAAGATCAGTTTAATTTTATGTTCTTAATTAATCAAATGGAATAAATATTAATCTAATTAATTGCAAGTTGCTTATTTGTTTGTATCCCTACTCCTATTGGGAAGTTTTCTTTTGGTCAGAAACCTCCAAGTCCATATTAATTTGCGTCATATTTTCCTGTGAATTTGTAAAAAAGAAATTGTATCCAAGAATCTTCTAAGTAAATTATAGGTTTTAGCCTTTTTCCAAAAGCTAAAAAAAAATCCTTTTATCTAAGAGGAACACTTTGGATTGTTAAACTGAACACACAGGGAGTTCTAGCAGGGCAAAATCCTAAACACAGCTTACATTATGCTTTCTCAAACCCTGATCCCAAAGCTACAACCACATTCAAAATTGTAACTACTTAAATTAAAAGCCATGTTTGCTCCTGGAAGCCCACCAATTCTACTTCTGCCAAGAAGAGTGGTCAAATACCCAGCCAGAATCATGCCTGGAGTCTAATGAGGGCAATGAAAAAATATGTGGTAGAAGTAAAATTCTCTAAGAAACATTTACACACATATTAGTGGAGGTTTACTAACAATAAATTCAAACGCTGCTCTTGTTCTTTAATGCTTGAAATGCATGTTGTATTCCACCAGGAAAAAAGTTACAATTTGCCTATTAATGTCTGAAATAAATGACATTGTATTTTAATAGTGCAAACTTCTGACTACAACTTTGCAGTCTCAATTTACTGTTCACCAGAATTGCCCTTCCTTCATTTCTTCCTTTCTGCTTCCACTGTCTCTAATAAAAACACCTGTTACATGAAAGCAGCACGGCATGATTTACTACTCTTTGGCAGTAAACAACATGCAGAATTGTCGCTCTACATGAAACTTTGTTCTGCAACAGCTGTGCTGAATGTCCATAAGCTCCCAAGCTTCATTCCCCACCGTGCCGCCCCAGTGTTGAGCAGACCTCCCACGGCGTTCCTCTAGTGATTGCATTGTATGTATCAGAACAGAGCTCTGTGCATATTACAACATGAGGGGGAGATGTAAATAATAACCCGGCGTCTACAACCTTTCTGTTTTTTCTGTGTGAGACAGTCTGAGGCTGACTGCACCTTGATGTCAAGACAGACAGAAGGTGGAGAAGACAGTCTTCAAATATTGAATTTGTGTTTGTCGGTGGGTTTAAGTTCTAGTACTGGGCAAACACTTGTTGTCGTAGTGGCCAATTGAGAGACACCAAGACAAACAAGTGCAGCAAATTAGATGAAGAAGATAATAAAAAGAAATGTCTGTAGAAAAGAATGCTTCAGATAAATATTAGCTGGGGTGATTTTGTTTTTCCTCACTAAATGTTACGCAAAAGTCAGTTTGTATCAGCATCACTTGACTCTCTGGGAGCTGCTCAGTTTTCTATCTGAATTTTTCCAGCTCGCACTTTTAACGAAAGCATAATGTGATCGTTCCTCTGTGGAAACCAAAGATCAGAAGCTGTTGTTGCCACATTATTATTGCTATTTTGGTTCAGTTTGATCTGTCCTCATCCATCTTTTAGTTGTTACACATGAATAGTCTCTCTCTCTCTCCTGCTTTCGTTTTCTCAGTACAGCAAATGCCTGTGAGGACATCACCTGAAATATTTAACACATCTCTCCCTGAATCCACACTCAGCATCACAAGCATGTCTACGTTAGCAGCAATCCAAACAGTGTTGTGTTGTTCACTGGCTTCCAGGCAAGAATTTAATAAAAAACGTAAAAAGCGCATTTTTAACTATCACTGGATTGTTGTTATAAAAGCAGATAGTTGTGTAAAACCACAATTCATATTATAATGGCTCTGAATGGTGCCGGAAAAACTCTGCATTTTGCAAAGTAATTTTTTTTCAAAGATGTCTTTGAAAAAGATGGAGTAAAACTACTTTTAAACATTTTGTCACATAACTGCAACATACCTCAATGTATTTTGGATGATTTTAGATGATCAAGCTTTTAGATCAGTACAAAACAGTCCATCTTTCAAAGTGGAATGAAAATGATACCAGACTTTCAATTCTTTACAAATAAAAATCTAAAAGGTTTAGAGATGCAAAGGTCATGGTAATCAACTTGCTGAAGTCAACACCAGACCCAGGTTGAACTATTTTAACGGAGGTTTGTGCAAAATGTTGTGTGATTGGTCAGAGATTTGTTGCCATGTTTTATGCAAAAATGCATTTGGACAGCAATGTTGATATTTCTCAACAACTAGTCCACTTCCACTATCTTGTTTTAGACATGAATACTTTTGAGAAACATTTATCTGACGCAGTGAGGAATTATGCAGCCTACATTTGGGCGACAATGGCAATGAAAGTAGGAGTTGGTGGGTTGCCTCCATGTCTAAGGCATTGTGTCCTTGGACAAGACACTTCGACCAGACTGCCCCTGGGTAGTTGCGACTACAATCCATTGTTGTTGTCCATGTAGGATGCTGCATGCAGAAAAATGTTGAGGTCTCTCTGTGACTGTTCCGTCAAAGTAAAATAGAAGATCCAGGGAGGAAGTGGGAACCTTAGCAGGCAGGGGTGTGATGTATACTGAAGTGTGAAGTGTCCCTCAGGTGGTCTGAATGTTTGTATGAAAGGTTTGTGCAAAACCACATGACTGTGCGTTGATTGTTCATCTTCCGATGAAGTATGTGGGAGCTGTGAAAAAGAAAGAAAAAAGTCCCTCTGATCAGATGAGACCAAACGACAGCATACAAAGCACTATATGTGGTGGAAACTAACACTACACATCACCCTTCTGTGAAACATGGTGGCATCATGCTGTGGGAATGCCTTTCTTCGGCGGCAGCAGGGAGGCTGATCAAAGTTGAGGGACATGGGGAGAGCTAAATGCAAGAATATGCAAGAGGAAAACCTGTAAGACCAACAAACTTGAGATGGGGTACTCAGCTTCCTGAAGTGCTCCACACAGTCAGAGCTACGATGGAATGGTTTAGATCAAAGCATATTCATGTGCAAGAAGAGCCAGGTTCTGGCCTAAATTCGCTTTGAAAATATTTGCAACACTTAAAAATTTATGTTAACAAACTCCATTCATCCAATGTGACTGAGCTTGAGCGATTTTGCAAAGAAAAATATTCAGAAGTTTTAGACTCTATTTCTAAAGCTGATACCCCAAGAGAGTTACAACTGAAACTGCTGCTAAAGGTGTTTCTGCAAAGTATTGACTCAGTGGGGGAAAACACAAGGGCACACCACACAGCAGATTTTCAGTTTTTAAACATTTTGCTAACCATGTATCAATGTCCTTCTGCAACACATTTATACACTAGTTTTTGTGGGTCTACAACACAAAATACCAATGCAGGAAAACATTTCACTGTGTTTTCCCTTTTCTTTTTCCTGCCACATCTGATTTTCCTTTCCTGCCAAATAAAATGTTCATGTTAGTTCAGGATGTGGCTCCAGAGACATGATTTTAATTGATCATTTCATGCCAGTTCTAATTCTCACTTAAAGACACCTTAGATATGTTGAAGTTGTCAAATAAGCCCCAGGACAAAGAAGAAAATCAAAATAACAGATTTCACACAAGGCATTTTCAGGCTGCATATTCCAGTCAGAGTGACTGCATCCATTGCTGAAATGTAAACAATAATCTGAGGCATGTGCCTCAGCTGGAGACAGTTACTGAACAAAAAAATAATTGGTTTGTTTTTGACTCATGCACCGTTGCAGCTGAAAGTATGTGTGATCGTCTTTTAAACCAAAGAGCACACTTATTGAATTTATATAACTTAATACTTTGCATTGAGGTGTTTACTGGAGGAATGATGCCCATGCTGAGCTGCACCCTCAGCATGGGCATTGTTTTTTCCCCATATGTCATGCAAGAGATTTTTCTGATATAAACATAACTCTTATAAAATCCCACAGTGGTACCTGAATGCAACACAACTATGATAAAAATCATTTTACTAGGGTTTTTTATGTCACTAGAAAACAGTCCATGATGAATGTCACTTCTGCTTTTCCTAGTTCTGAAACCAAATGACTCAATTAGAAGAAAACTAAAACTAAATAAAAATAAAGGTCAGCTGAAAATAATTGTAATTTGCATCTATAACATTACACTTAAAGTCATAGTCATTCAATCCGATAAGAAACAAGACAATAAAGTACAGCGGACTCCACCTGTTGGAGTTTCAGTATTTGCAGAATCCCATACGCTGATTGTTATGTGCAGCATAAAACCAAATTATCTCCAAGGAAATGGTCTACTGCGACAGACTGGTGACCTGTCCAGGGTGTACCCCTCCTTTTGCCTGAAACATTTGCTGGAGATAGGCACCGGCACCCCTCCAGACCCCGGTAGAGACAAGGATGTACAGAAAATGGAAGGATGGATGGAAGGATGGATGGATGGATGGATGGATGGATGGATGGATGGATGGATGGATGGATGGATGGATGGAATGGTCTATTTGTAGATTTTTTTCGAAGATGTTCTAAAAAAAAAAAAATAAGGTAGTGAGCTCCAACTCTTTGAGGCTGGAAAACTCAAACAATTGCCATCACCCTAATTTTTAGTTCCTTCTATGAACTGAAAAGTGTGGCCTGTCTGACCAATTCAAAGCCAACACTTCTAGATAGATGTTTCTGATTATTTTACTGTCTCTGGTGTTAAACCAAAATATGTTTTTCACAGTAAAATCTGTTAAATTAATATACTGCTGAATTTTTCCCTGCAGATATTTTCTTTTAGACTCTAGATATGCACAGTTCTCCTTTCAAAACCCTTAAAGATATATCTTTGCAAATTATAATTTACACCCTTAATTAATTCAAAGTCATCCCCAAGCAAACATATCAGATGCGAATTAGAAATGTATATCGATGACCTTTAGATACCAAGATAAATCTTCTATGGTTCAGCAAAAAAAAGATTTCCTGTGAGACATTAACTATGCAAACAAAAATTAAGCAATTACAAATCTGTATCTGTTACACCAGCATTGAGTCAAACATTATCTCATATCTACACTTTGAACACTAGAAACAAATTCATGGATTAGTTGTAATTTGGTCATCAAAGTCCTATATAAAAACTAAAACATTTGGGCAGGGGAGGAAATTAAAATTTAGAATTTGTGAGAGTTAAAGAGAAGAGGCGGGTAGTGAATAATTACTTTTACAAAGTGACATTTACTTAAGTAACTTTTAGGGGAAATAAAGTAGGATCAGCTTTGCAACACGTACTTTTTAATTATAGTTTGGCAATATTACTATGAAGTATCACTACTCCTACTTGAGTAAAATTTCTGGATATTTTACCCACTGTAAGTAACTTTGCTGAATAAAGTACAAATGTGTTTTAAGCCAAAAATGGACCAGAAACCGACACAGACCTATAGTATGTTAAAATGAAAAATGCTTTGAATACAAGCTTTGCTGTTTTGATGTTAGTTTCCATATGAAGCTGGTGACACATTTAAAGGTCCAAAAGATGCACAAACACTAAATACTGTCACTGGAAGTGACAGTATTCAGTCTAACTGCGTTAGTTTTGTCTATTGTTTTATTATAGAAAATATATTTGGATACATGTTTTTTCTGCCAAAAAAATTGTAATTTTGTAATCATGTTATTTGTGTTCATATTTTTTAGGATTTTATACTTTTTGTCTGATTGATGACAACATTTTTAAATATTAAATATTCTGATCAGTTACTAAGTACTCGAGAAGCCTTTTTACCAAATACTTTTGGTACTTTTACTTGAGCAAACTCTTAGATGGATACTTCTTACTCTTACTTCAGTACAATTTTTGGGTACCCTACCCGCCTCTGTTTTTGCGTTTGTGTGTGAGTGTGTGCAGGAATGGACACACTGCCATTTGACTGACAGCTGAGGTAATTATAGATCCTCTGTTGCAGTAACCCCCAATGCAACCTCTCAAACTGAGTCTTTGCACTCTAGCACTGATGGACCCCAGCTCAGAAGCTGCTGCCAAACATTCCCTTCTTCTGCTGAGGAAATGTCCACTAAAATGGGCAAAGCAAGGAGAAGCAGTCAAATCAAGAAAGGTGGTAAATAAAAGGAGAAAAATTTACTTGAGAAATAAATAAACTGACCATCTTATGAGAAAAAGGCATCAAAACGTTGATTGAATTTGGCTTGTAGTAAGAAAGAGCGAAGTGCGGGAAGCAGAAACAGGGGTTGATGCAGATGGCGGCCATGATATGTGGAGCCAAAATAAAACTGCCAGACTGAGCAGAAGTGAGAAAAGGTAACCTTTGTTCACTCGGAGGTGAAGACAGGGAGACTCAAAGAGGGGGAGGGAAACTAAAAAGAAAGTGTGACTGAGTTTGAGGTTGGTGCAATGTCAAAAAGAAGACTCAGGAAAACAATATAATAGAGACAAGATAGCGTGTGCAAAGCTCTGTAGTAATTTCTGCAATTTTATGTAATTGTTGCTAAAATTCACCTTATATTTAACTTTCAATTTGATAAAAGATTAATCTTTTCTTGATGTAATTATCTAACTGCTTTCTTTTTTCCACTTCAACCTCTTTTCCTCTTCCTCATCTGTCATAATACCCGAATTAGTCATTTCCTCTGAACCCATATGTGCATCCCCTCCTTTTCAATCAGTCTTCATGTCTGGCTGCTTCTCTCTGATGTCTCTGTTGTTTCTTTTAACATAATCTATATAGCAAACTGGTCAGAGGATTTGTCCTCTGTCTGTTGAGCAGTGTCGGCTCTGGGAGTATTTAATGTAAAGGGTCAAAGAGGCGGATTATATAAGTTAATGTGATGCAGAGCAGCTCAGAACAGCATTGTTTGATATACAACTGAATGAGAGATGCTACTGTTCTGCAGATGGAAAAACATTAAAACATCAGAATCCTCCATCATTTCATATATCATTTTGTTCCTTTTCTACATTTGTCACTGTGTATTCCACGTTTTTTTTTTACATGAAATGCAAGAGTCACAGTTCAGCTAAAAATAGACATGTTCAATTTATTATTGTGTTTGACATTTCAGGGTCGAGCTTTAATATATGGTCCTACATTTGAATTGGGTTTGCTTTGGTCAGTCCACTTTATGCTATGTGTGATACTTCTGTTAGGTGAACCTAAACAAAAACTTATTCAACCCAGAAAACTCTGGGAAATGCCTTTTTCATACGTTTTGATTATACTGTTGAAAAAAAATATGGATAAGGAAGATTGGAATAAATATTATAAGGAAACAGACTTATGAGATTTAGCTAGAAGCTGTACTGATGAATTATGCATTCATAAGAGAGTCATAACCACATGAAATTAATTTTGAATCATTGTCCTGTTTCTCTTTCCCATTCTTGTATGACCCCGCCACCTTTATTCCTGTATCAACTGGCTCTGCTTAAGGATAACCAGTGGCGCCCTCTGCTGGATGGGGACCAAACTAGAACATTGAAAGTTCTAGCTAATTTTAATCTAACAATTAATCGACAATTAATTGTAAGTCAATCAATTGCTTGCATCATATATAGAGCTCTGGAAAAATGATCAGTTTCTCTGGTTTTACTCTTTGTAGGTTTATGTTGAGTAAAATGAACATTGCTCTTTTATTCTGTGAACAACATGCCTTCGAAATTCCAAGCAAATATTTGGAACTTGCAGAAAATGAGAAATGGTCAAAATAACAAAAAAGATGCAGTGCTTTCAGACCTCAAATAATGCAAAGAAAACAAGTTCATATTGATTTAGAAACAACAATATTAATGTTTTAACTCAAGAGGAGTTCAGAAATCAATATTTGGTGCAATAACCATGAGGTTTTGAATGGGATTCAGTGCAGTATGTACTTATTTTTTTCCAGAGCTGTATAAACTTTTACTTATGTGTTCTGGAGCAGCACATAGTGTCTTTGCCACCTCGTGGGATCCTGGATATACCTTTATATATATACATATGTAGGTTCCATTCTTCCAGGAGTGGCTGTGTCTCATTAAAAGTTTCACTAGCAGCTCCGCTATCCGTCCTCATGTACATTTTGTTCAAACAGTCTCATCATTACACATAAAATGTAAGCAATATCTTTTTACATCTCAAAAGAAATTGCCAGGAAGTACTCACATAAAACTGTGATTGTGAAGAGAAGACAACATAGTGTAGTACATAGTTGGATCAGGCATAGATATTCATAGTTAATGAACTTGAAGTTGTGCAAATGGTTTAACTTTAAATTGAAAGAAAGAAAAAACATTTCCAATCAATAAATGATCAGGATTCTCAATACATTTATGTACTGACTAAAATATGCTAATTTTAAAACTAATTTCATCTGAACAATGAGCACTTTAGCTTGCAGCTGTAATGCTATTTATTTTACAATATGGGCAAAAATCAGCAGAAATGTGGTAACAAGTCGTTAACATTCTGGTCAACTATATTATTACAAAGCAGAGTTTTAATCCGTGGCACCTGAAATTGTATCGACCTCCATATAACCAAGCACTCCATTGTGACAGTGAAATTGCATACAGTGATATTACAATCGATTAAAAAAAAAAAAAAACTTGCATATCTAGATAAAGGCATCAAACTGTGTTAAAACCATATGATTTAAAAATCTTTTAAATTGAACAAAACCTTTGAGGAATTGAGTTATATTCAGAGAAAAAGTCGATCATTTGTCAGGTGTGTGGTGCCCATTGCATCACTATAGTATTGCCACTGGAAGTGAAACTGCAACAGCAGAAACATTCTTAACAGATGTAGATCATAGGAAGTCCCCAGAGCTTTTCTAAAGTCTGGAATGCCTTTTGATGTTTTACTCTTGGTCACCACTGTGCAGACTGGTTTTAACAAAAATATATCCAGTGACAGTATCAGTTTTTGTGCAGCAGTGTGATGTGATTGTGTGTTGTACTCGATACCTTTCACTTAAATTCTCTGCCACATCAGGTTGAAACAGAATGATTATAAGTTAAATAATCAGTGGTAATAAACCTACAGAGGACCAATTAAACTGATAAGGCATTTTTATTCTATAAATTTCTCAAAATTATTTTAGCATAATTCAACTGAGTATCTCAAATTTATGTTTGTGGGCTGAGAAATTTTATCAAGAGGAAACCTGTAATTTGGAAGTTTAAAAAAAACATCCTTTGTAGAAATGTACTGGTGATTAGATTGGGAAACTGAAGGTAGAAATGATTTGGATATAAAATAGTCACAAACTGGGCTCCTTAGTAAATCTTTTCATCACAAAGATTTAAATAAACAATTCCCAGCAAATAAAAGCAGGTGGTAAGTTGATAAAGGAAGAGCCAAAGGGAATAGAAGCACTTTTGCCACTGCCAAAATTAAAACAAACAGGTCAAGGATGTCACATGAGGTAAAATCAGCAAATTATGCCTTCTGATTTTGCAGCACATTTCTCTAATCAAAATGTAGTTGGTTTTCAAATTCAGAACATGGAATATAATTTAACAACACTAAAAGAACTGGGAAGGTGGATTGAAAATGACTAAAAACCTTTCAGGGTTCAGAGAAAAGAACAGGATAATCATCTTCAATCTGCAGAAGTTTTACACATCAATAGCTCTTACTGATTTGACAAAGTCATATTAAATGTGATTTCTTCTTGAAACACTAAAGTGTTTGTCTAAGATACTCCAGTAGTGTTTTGTTCATGTCAGAACTTGGAGGTGCTACACGGTGCAAATTACTTGTATTGTCTGAACTTTATGGAACCTTACATCTTTGTATATTTAGTTCAATCTGCTTCCTTAATTAATTGCACATATAAAACATTCTCAATGAGGCACAAGAAAAAAACAGCAAGTAGAAATACACACAACTAATCCTGATAACTGGAGATAATAATCATGATCCCAAGTTGCTTATTATTTGTTCCATGTTGCTAACTCTGCCTTGTAATAGCCCTTTTCCATGTTGATTGTATTGTTTGTACTGAGCCTTCTGCTGTTTTTTCCCCTGCCTGTCCATGTTGCAGAGGTTTTAGATCCATGAATGTGCAATATACTGTGTTAACAAATCGTTGGCACTGCAAAGAACTGAGAATTTCCATTTTTCATTCACAGCTAGGAACATAAAACATTCCATATTTTAAATCTGTTTCCACTTTTAATAGGATCTCAGTTTTTCCCCCTGAAAAGGAGATATTACACTGATCCTGTCTCACATGTGATTGATAGTTATGTCTCTGTGTTTGTCTTAAAACCAACATATATGTAGATAAATTAGATTATTTGTCTCGCTGAAAGACACACACAAACACACCAAAAGCTGAACCACTGAAAGCTATCCTTTGGTTATCTCCCTTTTTCATGATTTGCACATCAATTACTGTCTCTCGTACATTTCTTAACTTTCCTTTTTTTTCCTCTTGCACATTTTATAAATTCATCCTCCCACATAAATGTTTTCATTTTGCTTTCGGCATACTTTGCAAGTCTGTTTACATGAGGCTACAGTATTTGATATGAGTTTGTGGCAGACTAATTTCACATACAAACACCAAAGTCATAAAAATCTGTACCATACGAGTATGCCTGTTTATACTTGATTATTACTATAAAAAACAACAGGTAGTATCAGAGTGGTATAAAATAAGCAAGGACTGTCCATCTGTTTTTAATAACCAAACATGATGAGCTCCTTGTCATCCACGTATTGGCAGCAGGGCTGAAATATTTGTGTCATTGTCTCGTATGTCAGGTACATCAGTCTAAGCGTGGACTGGGGCTAATGCTGCACTGTAAAACCCAAACTACTGCAACCAGTGGTTAATGAGGTGTGTTCAGTGCTCTGGCATCTCTAACTATTATCTAGTATTCAGGGGAACAAAGAGGCGCAAGGCTATTGATTATCTATTTGACACGGTGCGGAAGCAGGGAGGGCAGGAAAAGAACAGGGGTGACAAGGACAGCCTGACAAATCAAGCATAAACTTTGATTTGCAGAGTTTGTGCGTTCAGGAAAATTGCTTTTTTTCCCTGTTTGAGTTAGAATGGAAAGGAATCAAAACAGGAACAAAATGATTGTTAATATTATCCCAAGTTTCTATTTCAAGGCAGAATCATTTCAAGATTTATGTTTTGTCTTCTCAACTTTAGTTTCCCACTTAAAACAAACTTTAACTTCCACAACTGTGACACAGAAATTGTTCACGTTTTAATGTCACTTTTGCTTTAGTAAAATATCCAGGATGAATTCAAAGCATTTAAAGTGGTCATTTTATCTCATGTGGCCTTCAAACACAGCGTCCTTTATATTAATAGACAGCCAGGTTTTGTAAATAACTTTCATTTAAAAATTGCTGTGTGTGCCACACAGCAATAGTGATTTTTAAAAAAATATTATAGATATTTCCCCCACTTAATAAATATATATTCAAATTTTCTTTTTCTTGTCCTTTTTTCAGTCTTAACAAGGAACAGGTCTGGGAAGCAGGCAGTTCAGTTCAGAGCCTGTACTCGTCTGCAGCCATGTTCTCACACTGTCTTGTTAAAAAAATACATGGATGTCCTTGGAAGATGTCATTTTGAAAGCAACATATGCTCTAAAATCTCAATGTACTTTCCTGCATTAATGCAGCCATCACATAAGTCCAAGTGACCTCTCCCAAGGGGACTTATACAGCCCCTTATATATCAATGCTCTTCTTCTGCATATTGTTTGGAATGATGCAAACTTAAACAAGGAACAAAAGACACCCAAGTCATTTACAGATATATTAACTGTATCTGTTACAGGTTTATAATATTTCAAACACCTAATTTTAAATGTAGTGTTTCCATTTAATTTGCAAAATGGATAAAGTGAACAACCAAACAAGTCTTCTTGAAGGTTTCATCTGGTGTTTTTTAAGTGATCAATCATTTTCATTAAATGTGAAAAAAATTGTAAATTGCTTCAAGTTCAGGTGGACCCTCTGAACAATAGGAAGTAACCTTGTTATCTTTTTTTGCTGTTCCATTGGATTGAATCTCTGCTGGCTCAATAAGAACTGGTGTTAAACACAAAAAGTAACTAGTGTTGGCCTGTATGAATGAAGCCTGCTCTCCTCAAGGGCGCCTGCAAACACCAAAACAGCAACAGAGAACTGAAAAGTGTCTGTAAAATAAAATGTCGGTGTGAAAATTGTTTGAGTTATTTTCTTTAATGTACACATTTAGTTTCAATTACTATTTTTTCACTATCAGTTTTTGTACCACTTTGAAAAACATATTTTTCAGAACATTGATTTTCGAGTCAATGTTAATCTTTTCAGTTGGAATTCTATCTGTGATTGCAAATATTTCTTTTCGGGTTTCATTTTAAGCTTTCATCGTTTTAGCCCCACTCAATATAGGAAGGAGGAGGGAAACAAAAACACAAGAGTGTGGTAATTTGTATTTAGCTGAATGACTAATTTCCTCATTATGGTGAATATGACATCTGTCAGTTTAAGGCTATTTCCCTGCTTGATTAAAACGTCACATTTACATCCATCTAGCATCATACATTTAACTGTGAATGAATGTGGTGGGCTCATGAGCTTTTGTGGAAAGGTAAGTGAGCTGCCATCACAATGAGTGTTGTATTTCTGCCCGACACAGCACAATGTGACAGACCATCCATTTTGTCTCCGATGAAGGGGTCCCTGAGGGAAAGGAGCCCCCATCTCAGACGTCCACTTCCAGAGGTCCTGTCCACACAGGCCCTCCTTCCTCAAAGTCATCAGATAGAGACAGACATCAATATACAGAATTGACCAGCGGTGTGAAAGAGTAGATGTGTTACTTCAGGGTCACAGGATCATCTTCATGTTAAATGGTCAATCTCGCAGTCATTCAAGTGTAGAGGTTGGTGCTTAAATCATTATGTGTGTCTGCAAGTGTCTCCCTGGGGTTTTATGAATGTTACTGCGCACAGATAAGTAGAAAGGCATCAAATAACTGGCTTCATGTTTCATTTCTCGTAGGGCTGTTTCCTGGCTTAGCTAAGGTAAGAGGTTATCAGAGATAGAGGGAAAATAGGATTTAGTACAGCATGCTTTCTACTCGCAGCAAGGTAGAGGCGGAAATTAGAGCAGGTTGAAAATGGAGATTGTAGACGTGTAGAAGTGCAGGGCTAACAATAAAACATATGAAGGCATCAGGAAGAAGAGAATTCGCAAAATTGCTATACATACGATTTTCAGCTTTACAATACATATTTCACTTTTTAATCTGTAGTTAGCATAATGATGTCATTTTGGAGCAGGTGGCATTAAAACTGTGCAAAGTCTTGTGAATGTAGCATATTAGATAAATCCTTAAAAGCTGCAGGCTCATCACAGAAAAGCACATAAAAGATTTACAAAATAACAGGAGAGTCAAATGCAACTCATGAAATGTGTATTATTTTTCAGCTGAGTATATAAAATGAACATTGTTTTGAGAAAATGTTTAGCCTTAAACAAGAAAGGAAATAATAGACAATCTTGAAGTAAAATTACCAGGTATACCAAACATTACATTCAGTGTTTATGCAAAAAGTTTCTATTACAACAGGAATCCAGGAACATAAAGAGTTTATGCTGATTCTGCTAAAGGACTTAAATTAGTTCCTGTAAAATATGAAGGACAACTTTAAATAAGGAGTGTTTTTTTTATGTTGTTTCCCTTTCCTTTAGTAAATATTACTGACATCACAACTTTATCTCTGGACACTAAAAGGTTATTTGAAAGCATCACAGAAGGATGAACATGTTAATATGCTGGGCTTTTAGGAAGATTATAAGATTATAAACTGTGGAAACCCATTGGCGCTTAGCTGCCCCTGTGCACACTACATGTTTGTTTAATAAAGTGTGACATGCAGTAGGTTACTGGGTGGTCAAAGAAGCAAGAAAAGAAAAGAAAAGAAAAGAAAACAAAAGAGAGGAAAAAAATAAAAGAGAAGAAAGATGTTAAGAACAAAGAGGAGTTTGAAACAGTGAGAAACTGAGGTCTAAATAATAATGCAGTAACGATTTGAAGTAATTTACAAAACCCCATGTGAATTGGATGCATAATATGTTTGTCTTGTACGTCTTTTCTATGTGCAGCACTTTGTTTCAGATGTGGCTGTTTTAAAGTGCTTTATGAATCAAGCTGGTATGGTATGGATGCTTCTTTAAGTTTGTGCCAAATGGTATAAAATCACAAATCAATTTTACCAAAATCTTTTGATCCCTGAATTGAGCATGTTTCTAAGACTCTCACATTTCCTTTTTATTTAAATGTTGCTGGCTAGTTTAAATATAATTAAGCAAAACTCATAGTTATCTTCGTCCAGTAGAGCATCTATAAGTACGGCTTCTTGTTGATATAAAATTTCCAAGATGGCAATGGTAAATTGATAAATTCAAGACATTGAAAATTCTGGGATATTAAAAAAGGATACATTGTTTCAAATGTCTTTTTTGGATTACAGCCACTGATTCTTTTGATCTGTATTTCACATTTTTGTCCACCTGTTTTATCTGTGTCCAATAAAACACCTCGCTAACAACGTTCCAAAACAAAATCTCAAAGCATCTTAAAACCCTGAACATTTGTCTATTAAACAGTATCAAAGCAGGACAACCAGTGCCAAACCAAATGTGTAGGAATCACATAAACTCATTATTATGAGACTTTAATTAAGTGCTTCAGAGTTGAAGGGTATATGGCCTAAAGAAAATATGCTACAATGAGCATTTCAGTAATTATTGTTAATGTGGAGCATCGAGCTGTGAACTAGACATGCACTACCAGCATAATCCCAAATTCCAGCCTTCATTCATTGACACGGAAAGAGATTATGATAATTGCGCTTCACAGTGTGGATTTGAGAAGCACATGTTCTTTAATGGTGCTGCACACCTCAACAGTATAGGGCTGAATGTTCAGGTCGTACTCAACGATCTGCATCCATGTGCATCTAGAGCTTATGCAAAGGAGAATGAACATTAGTTGAGCATTGGTTAACACTTTAAAGTCAGTGCATCTGAGAGGCTCATGATCACTAGAGCTTCAGTGGACTGACAATTTGATTCTCGCTGTTTTGACTGTGGAAAACCTCCAGCTCCAACGCATGGAAGGACAACTGGGCAGCATTAGACACACATTACCAAGTAAATAAACATAACATTAAGATGCCAAAATTGTCAGTATAAACTTTATAAAACGGGGCTTAGTCATTTTAAACGAAGTTTGGAAGTATGATAAAGCAGGAATCTGCAGCAAATTCAACTATTAGTCCAGAGATAGAAATGTTTAATTAGTAAAATGTTAGACTGTACTGCTTTAACCCTTGCATCACTTTCAGGGGAAATGGATTTATTTAAATTGACAATGTAGTTTAGAATTGTAAAATGATTCTTTAAATTAAATATCCACTTACACAAATACATAGTCACTTTGACAAAACCTTGAGTTATTTATATCTAAAGCTGTTACAAGAATGATACTTTTGCATTTCCAGCTTATTCTCTTTTCCCTTTTCTTTTCTATAAGCAAGTGTTTGAGTTTTTGACTTTAAAAATGGACTAAAATCTCCAAAGTGCTAAATATTAAGTTCCTAGAATCTCTCTTCAGATGACCAAATGTTTGGAGTCAAATTAGATATCTTCCCAACTTTTGAGAAAGCGACCATATCTTTCCAGGGAAATGTTTTGATGATGACATGATTATGTTAAAAATAACTATCAGACCACAACAATTATGCACTTTACTTTTTTAAGTGCTTCATTGTCTGCTGTGACAAGCACTTTTTTAGACACAGTTTTAATCAATCATGCCGCTTCCTGCATATTATGCAATAAACCTTTCCAGGTTGGGAAAACATAATTGCTCTATAAAACATAGGCTTCATTGATGACATTTTTCTCCCCCAGAAGTAAGATATTTCCTATGTAAGTCTAACTATGGCTTTACTTTAATCTTTATGGGATCATTTAAAGAAAATGAATACAAATTCTGTAAGACAATATGCTAAAAATGCTCTCATTGGTCATGTTTATGAACATAGCTGAGTATTGCATATACAAACCAACATATTGAGAGGGAACCGACATATTTCATAAATGAAATCATGCCAAAATATGAGTTTTCATGTATGAATGTACATATTTAATCTTTTTCTATGACATTTTCATGTTCGGCTCCAAAGACTCTTTTAAATGCCATTCATGCAAAAGCTGAAATCTCAAACATTTGTTTTCACAGAAGAAGCTTGCAGCGACAGAAACCTGCAGTGATATGACTCATTTAACATCAAACTCCATTTGTTAACTGTGACAGTCCCTGACTGTATATGTTAAATGAATGTACAGTCAGAGCACGCAAATGAATGCAGTCTCATACAGGATGACAGATGTGAAAGGACAACAGTGGATAATTACAGCACACACTAACAAGAAGCTACACTTGAGCACGTGGATACAGTTATGTCACGTCATCACAACTGTCCAGAATGTGAACAATGCTTCACTACTGTTGAGTTCTGCTGCAGACAGATGGCAAAAAAAAGAGTGAAAAGGGAAAGACCCATGAGTTTAGAAATAATAATTACAAAGTTTTCATGTCAAATCTGTAAGAATCTGTAAGAAAAATAAACATATGTAAAAGTGAAAGTTAAGTTTAGTAAACACTTTAAGTGTTTACTTGTGAATTATGCAAAAGATCCTGTTGGAGAACAAAAATTAGGTAATTCTTTATATTTCAATGTCCTCTGCTTTGTCTTTATGTCACAGAGCTGGCCTGAGATGTTCGTGCTTTATGTTCACTGTCTTAACTGTCAACCACACAAATAGCTTTTGATTAAATGTTTGGATTTTAACAGGAAATTAAGTGTATGTAAAACTACAGATAAAGTGACTAGAAAGTGAATCTGTAATTTCAATGAATAATTAATGCTCTTCATCACTTCATCAGTGATTCAGGCTTTAATCCCGGTATGTACAGGAAGCTGTCTTTACCAAAACATGTTCTGTTTATGTAAAATTGGCAAACCAACTGTGAATGTTTTTCTCTAATTGCTAAAAAGAGAGATTTTCAAATCTGGCAGAATACATCATGGCTCACAGTTTTACATTTTTTGAAGAGTGTAAGACTCTGGCATTCAGCCCTTTTGAGGACTTTCTTTTTCTTGACTGAAGAACATATTGCATGTTATACTAAGACTCCCAAACTGGGGTAAGCATACCTCTAGGAGTTTTTTAGCTCTCCTGAGGAATAAAAAAGAAGAGTCTAGTGCAACATCATATTAAGGATGATCCTCATTTACGTCGAGAATCTTAAAAAGCAAGCACTTGCTAAAAAAAATCCAGAGAATTTGAATCCTAAAAATCACTAAGTAGAAATTTTGAGTGCAACTTTCTCTCAAAATCTCTCTGATGTTTTTAACTTCCTTTGCTGAAAAATCTGTTTCTCACAAATGTTTTTTTCACTCTTATATGCGTTTTATCTGCCCACTATCTCTTGCGTCACTAGGAGCTTATAACTTCCTCAGCGTATGTGAATGCGTTTGTATTCCTCCATCGGAAACTTTACAGCAAGGGCGAATGCGTTTCTTGCTCTGACTGTGTCATGAGATGACGGTATTCTGTCAGAAGAGAAGTCGTGAACAATCTTGTTTAAAATCTTGTTGCAACATTGCGCATTAGCTCACCCTTTGATCTGCACTGTTTCTGTGTGCGCCCAAGGCAACTGAGGGGTGCAAAAGCAGCAGGCGAACCATGGATCAGTTGGGCATGGCGAGGAGATTTCATATTCCTGAATTTCATCTGAGAGTAATCCGGCCTGTGACGGTGCAAAAAGTATTTTCATACTGCCAGCCGCCGTCCGTTCCATCTCCTCTCACATGAGTTTACTGTATGCATTGGTGCCCGGGCAATGAGGCAACTGGAGCTTACTCAGTTTAGGCCTGCCAGGTTCAGCTTTTGCTTCCTCACTTTTTCTTTTTAGAAGTTGAATCATCAACATATGGTCCCTGAAAATTGGGTGATTACACATAAGCAGCTTAATTTAATAATTTGTTTATTTTTAGCCAGTCAAACTTAAAAAAAAAGTTGGAGAAAAAAACAGGAATGAAATGCTGAACTAACTTAAAGGAGATTTTTCTCTCTCTCTCTCTCTCTTTGCTATGCAAGAAGAGAGAGAGCTCACAGGCCGGCGTGAGAGTGAGCTGCTCTGATTACAGGGTTCCTCTGAGCTATATGGAAAAATATATAGTTTTCGATTCATCTTTGAACTTACAGTTGCAACAGACAGTCAGATTTAAAACTATCTGTTTTAAAACTGTCCAAAATAATTTTGATAGTGCAAAAAATTGTCTAGAATCAAGCAAACTGAACTTTTACTGCACAGGTTGGCTTTATCTTATTTATTTTTATATATTATTGAGCACAAATCTCTTATTGTTGCTTACATTCTGACCTATCCAACTGGTGAGTGGCTCTTGAGCCCGCAAATTACAAAAAATTAAGATGTTTTCCAAAAACAACCCGTCTTTCATCAATGCATGCACTTAGGTTATGGAATAAGAATATTTTTATGATGGCAGGAACAGCAGGTATTAACCAGATGTAAATCCATGCATGAATACAGATATATAGGATGTCAGTGTTTATCTGGCTTTGATGACGCTCTATATTTCCAGCTCAAAATTTAACTATTCAATGTTTTAGCATAATTAAAGCTAAAAAAAATAGCTTAAAATAAATACATCATTAATCCACATGATATTTTTAATTAGCAAAAGGCTTAAACAAATCAAGAAGGAAGGAATAAATTGCTTTACCTTGTAAAAAGAATATGTTGCTTTGTGAGATATGTGGGTACCATGCAATGCTACTAAACAAGCTAAAAGTAGACCTTCATTATCAAAGGTTCAGTATTCTTTTGATTTTCTTTGTGAGAAACGTGTCTCCGCATGATGAAAATCGATCATATACAACCTCCATTAATCTCACTCTCACTTGTGTGAGAAAAGAGCCTCTTTTTTTCAAAATAGCTCTGTTTATGTTCGTGTGTTGCCTCTCTGGGCTCCCTGGTGAGGTGCTCAGTGGGCAGCTTGTGCTAACACACGCAAAAACATTGACCATTAAAACAGAAAAACACACCCTGATGCACACGCACTCAGAGCAAAAACATGCACACACCCACACACAAAGACAGAGCGAGTAATCTGTCTGATTGAAAGAGCTTTCAGATGGGTAATTAAATTTCCCAATGATCCGCTGCGGCGACTACATGGGAATTCAGCTTTCAGAGGTGAGCGGACAGCCAAGACCACTGCAATAACACACAGCTACTGCCACATTCACGGGGGGCGTGGGGGATTATATTTCATTTTGACAAGGACAAGATAAACAGTGGAGCCTTTAACGACCATTAGCTCAACCTTAACCTCCATCTTTAGCACTTCTGCAATCCCTGTGAAAAACAAACACACACACACACACACACACCCTTAGCATTTCCTTCTGCCACCAGTAATAGCAGTGAGGCAGTGGTTACCTCACTGCTGTTACTGGTTATGTTTTAATCCATTTCCTGAGGAGCTAGTTTCTTTATATTTTACTTTCAATGAGTAAAACATCACTGTCAAACAGAGGTGGGAGATACTCAAAAATTGTACTCAAGTAAAAGTAGCACTACTACATATTTTTCTCAAGTAAAAGTAAAATTACACAAGAGTGTATTTGGTAAAAAGTCTACTCAATTACTGAGTGACCAATCAAATTATAAATCATTTAATATGATTTATAATATGATTATAAATTGCACAATGGACAAAAGCATAAAGTTAAAGAAACTTTGGTATTTTAAGGAAGAAAATTAATATAAATAACAAAAAAATAACATGCAAAAGAAATCTTTAATCAAATCAGTTTCTTTCACTTTAAAACATATGTAATTTTAACACAAACTGCAAATGTGTGTCTGGTGATTTTTTGGTTTTACTCAAGTAAGAGTAGCGATACGTCCTAATAAAATTATGCAAAAGTAAAAAGGTAAAGTAAGGTAATCTTATTTATAAAGCACATTTTCACCAACAATGCAATTCAAAGTGCTTTACATGATTTAGAAGGAAATACAACAAAACAACAAAACAAAGGAAAGAGCAAAGGAAGAAAAAGAAAACAAAAAAGTACAAAAATAAGTTCAGGATGGTAAAGATACTCCTAAAAGTAAATATAATTGAGTAAATGTAACTAGTTACTATAAAACTCTGCTGTTAAAAATTCTGGATAGGTTTCCAGAACATCTCAAAAAAACAAAACATTTAAATTCCAACAAAATGTAACATTTCTCATTAGAAAACCCATGTGGTCTGTTTAGGCATAAATTGAGTTGTGATTATCAGTATAGAACCATTAAAAGGACGTTACTGATTGCTTAGCTCATTAATATAAAAAGAGTAGCCATCTTGTAATCAAAACGTTTGATTCCAGCTTCCTTAACTGTAAGTAGCCTATCAATCTCTCTATCGGTGTATGAAAGTGTGACTGGGTGGATGTGATACTAAAGATCACTGTGTAGTTGTTAAGACCTGAAAAGTGTTAAATTAGTCCAGTCCATTTAACTTTGGAAGACAACATTGATCTTACTGGGGATTAAGAATTACCTGTGAACCTAACGTGTATCATTTTAAGAGGAAGCCATAATACCTGAAGAAAACCAGGGCATTAACAGGATGTATAACTTTTATTTAAAAAGTTATTTGCCAGATGAGCCCAGGATTTTCTTGCAGTATTTCAAACTATCATGTTACAAAATCTTAATAAATTCAAAAGAATAAAAAATGTCCTATGGCCTTTTTACCAATGAACACCACTAAAAGGTAGCTTAGGGAAAAATGTCTTGCTTTTGTCTTTCCTGTTTCTCATGTAGCAGTTGGTTAGTTTCACTTACAGTACACGTCCTCCTCTGCGGAAATAAATGAGCAGCATTATTAGGAGAGCGTGTCATCTGTTCGCAGCAAATACAGGCTTAGAAACACAATAACAGCTGCCTGTTGGGCTAAATGTAGCGTAACGGCAGCAACGAGAGGAACAGAGGTTATAAAAGCGCGGTGTGATTTGATCACCAATTGGCATGGCAACCAGCCCCAACCAAGCAGCCTAAATTAATTGAGGTCTCCCATCTGTAACAAAGGCCAAGGAAGCCGAGCTGCTCGGGTGCCATGTGAGCTCAAAAGGCAATGGGAGCAGGTTCAACGCACATCTGGATCCTTCACTGGAAAACACCACTTAGCAGGGCTTTAGAAACTTGTAAGGAGTCTCATTTTAATAAAGGGAGTTCATTCATTCCTGCAGGGAAACTCTCTGTGCTTCTCATCGTCTCTTCTGCACTAGAAGGTCAGCAGAGGGAGCTGAGAACACAGCAGGATCCCTCGAGGTGGCAAAGACACTGTGTGTTGCTCAAGGACACTTAAGTAAAAGTAAATGCAGCTCTGGAAAAAATTAAGAACCCACTGCACTGAACCCCATTGAAAACCTCCTGGTTATTCCACCAAATATTGATTTCTGAACTCTTCCTGAGTTAAAACATTAGTATTGTTGTTT